>JAODKM010000118.1:27575639-27590489 GCA_026780845.1 Petrocephalus sullivani
CCCTGATAGCCTCCTTCTTTTCTATCAGTAATACACAGTCCTCCCGCTTATTCACCCAACCACACTTATTACACCGTCCCTCGACCCCCACAAAGGGAATCGTTACAAATGGAAAGATGGGAAGGACCCCTCGTAATAAATGTGTTGGTTTATGAATGTAGTGAAAATGGAGCTAGATAAGAGACAGACTTTAATAGTTACGGGTGTTGCAATGTTTAACTAATGTTTAAAAATAATACTGAGCTCTGAACCGACATTACTCAAGTCAGGAATAAGTATTCACTCGTTATTGCTTGTATTTAGCTTTAAATGCAGTGTACGCGATATAAATTAAAAATTTCTTGCAAAATCATATATAGTGGATATGATAGACTACCTCCGATGTAGCTAAGTGAATATGCGAACCCAGCACGTTGACTCGATTAAAGAAATGTTTACATGTGAGTTTGGCATACATGCTCTTTCCTAATCTTTCACTTAATAATCCTTCGGTTTATAACGCAAAAAAATAACAAAACTGCCTATGCAAATTGATCGTGAGTGTTGTAATGGTCGCTATATAGTTAATAAAACGCAGCCATTGTCACACCACGGTCCGTAAATGCGAATGTCATTATGCATGGCCACGGTGCTAATGTTTTCATTATCTTTTAATATCACGTTGTTCTAGCAGGTTGTGGTCATTTCAGATTAATTTAATTTTGATGCCTGTTTTATAATTCTTCACTTGCTAATGAGATATAGATTTACCACCCCGAATATGTGTGCCTTGCACTTTAAAAAAAAAAAAGCGAGTGGCGTAATATTCTCGCGAGATATAATAGCGAGAAACGTGAACGAGATTTTGGCGCGCGGATTTAGCTCGGAAGGTTTTGCATGGTTTAAAACTGAATGTGCTTTTCGTTAATTCGGAATTATTTTGGTGAACCATAAAGTGGGTTATCGAGGACAACATGGTGGTTCATTTGATAATACCGTTGCCTTTCATCTCCAGGGTTTAATAACCACTCTGCCTTGCCTGCCACACTTATGAAGTCAATTTCAAATGTTCCGATAAATAATATTATTCATAACAATACTATTGTAACATAATAGCCCCACGTTTTAAGTATAACGTTTTATATTTTATGATAGAAACCTAGAACCGGTTCAGACTCCTTCCAGATTTTAAAAATTTATTATTTATTTATTTATTTATTTTTGAGTTTCCGGTTATTAAACATGATTTTTAAAATGTTCTGGATCTGTAATTTTCCCTTTTGTGTAGCCAGTAACTGCTACACAAAACAGAAGCAATTATCTTTTTAAATTGAATTTTAGATGTAGTGCAAACTGAAAGAAAAATGCCATGGATCTATTGATCGGATTTCAATATTTGATTTTTCTATGCATTTGAGTACTGGTAACCTTCCAGGATGTACTCTGTCCTGAGTCTTGTTTTTCTTGGGATAGGCCCCAGGCTTCCTGCAACCCTGTACAAAATAAACCGATATGTAAGATGTTTGGATGTGCTTTGACATGCCACTGGGGGGTGCTGTGAGCATTTAGCATGGTTTCGTCTTAGAGCCAATGTCAGGACAGCTTTTTTGTGTGTGTATCAGGATGCCATTTTCCAGTAGTAATACCAAGACTGTTCCATCACAATACCACATTTGATATAAAGATTAGCCAATTTTATTTTATTGTTTTTTTTTTTTTAAGTTTAATTGTATTTTTGGGTATGAATAAAACACGAGTACAATCTATAAAATCCCATGCTGATATCTGAAGTCTAATTAATGTTTCCAGTTTGTTGATATTATGTGATGGAAAGATTCTTATTATTGTGATTTGAATTTCACTATACCAGCAATACTAACCTGAAACAAAAAAAAACTGTCTCATGATAACTCATAACTCATTAACTGTCTGATAGCAGGCGGAAGATTTCAATTAAGATGCCTCAAGGCTGCAATAATCTTTCACATTGGGTCAAAGAATGGGCAGTGTATATCTGAGTGTGATAATACAATTCAATATTAAGGAAAGAATATATAGAAAAGGAAAAAAATGTGGGATAAAAAGTTTTCCCTTTAACATTAAATTGGTGTTGATTTTAATGGTTTCTAATTTATACTTCTCAGTTAGAGTAATATTTACCCCGGTAATATAATACAATGTAGAGCTTACATATGGTGCTTCTTTGTATTTTTAAAAACGTCTGAGACAATGGAGAGTTAGTATATTACGAATGTGTATTTTTTCTGGTTGTCTCTTGGGTTTAACAGGCAAATGTATCAGTTGGCAGTTTAAATAGACAGCTCTCTCAGATGAAGACAGGATGTAGTTCATATTTAAGACTGGGACTGCAGATGTGCTGGAAAAAATACCTTGGTACTGCCTGACTCTTGGCCACTCTGACATCCATCTGTCTGTAAGGGGACTGTGGTCTGACCACATTCAGAGAATCCGGTGTTGCATGTACTCTCATTAGAATCACCTGCTACTGAATTCAATTGGGGTGGGGGTGGGGGGGGGGGGGTATTCCCATTGTTGTGGAAGAGAAAGAGGCATGCTTTTCTCATTGCCATTTATTTCATTTTAATGCTTTAGACGTATAGGTCATATGGGCAGTGGTTATATAGCGTATTTTGTATCGTCACAGCAAACCTTTCTCTGATGAATTTTTCAAGATATGTTTGTTTTCATTTCGTCAAGGTGATTTAAGATGGCTTATTTCACTGGAGCCTTTGTTGTACAAGGCTTTCTGATGTAGGCTGCTTGGTTGAAAAGGGGTTAATCCATTCCACTATGCTGTGATAAACATCACTGTGAATCTTATTGGCTGACTGGGATGCCTGGGGGAGGGCTGTCAAGGATTGCAGGTCTTTTTTATGAAAGGGATAGTGGCTTTGACGTCACCTTTTCCTTTTTCTGCAGCGTCGAGCATCGTGGTTTTTTTCTGTCTCCCTCCCCCTAATCAGGGTCTGTTTTGGAGATATCGGATGTTGTCATGTGATTTTTTTTTTATAATTGGGGCTTTGCACTGGGCATGCTCTGTAGCGCTGCCTGCTCCACACCCCCCTCCCCCTGTATCACTCCCTCCTTTATCCATCCCTCTCACCAGGAAGGGATGCTTGTTATTGTACAGCATCCCTGCCTAGACCTGCTCAGTTACTATAGTACTGCTGCTGTTGTGCAGGCTTTTGTTTCATCAGCGCCTGTCTCCCTCTTAAGGCTGGAGAAGACACCCAGCACCACGCCTGCCTGCCACCCACATTTTCCATCAGTAGTGTGTATCACTGGCTAGGAGGGGAACTGCATACTGGCGGTCATCCCCCAGTGACGGCCGGGTGCTTCCTGTGGAGTCAGCGGCTTCTGGTGGATAAGTGGTGAGTTTGTAGCATCTGCAGCCGAAGCTGGAATAGTGGCAGCAAATCACTGCTGAATGCGCATCAAATTCTGAGGTTGTCTGTGTGGCTGCAGGCAGCTGGAAAGCAGGGGGGATGGGGGGGTGAACCTTTGTGTTTATAATATGATTCATGAGTGGGAATAACGCCGTGAATGCATCTCTTTTGGCTGGATATTCGTTTGTGTCATTTTTGTTCCTGCTGCAGCCATATGCATGCTTTCTGTTGTGTATGAAGGTGGAGGAGCACCAGACAGGCCAGTGGTTGGGTGAGATGTGAGGGTGGGAGGTCTTGTAATGGGCTGCAGTCATCTAGTGATTGAGTATTTGCTTGCCCTAGCAGCCTCTTGTTACCTTAAACACACAATCTGCTGTATACCCCACACAGAGGATTGCTTGTAGAAGGGATACAAATGTTGATGATTTTGGAGTGTGCCGAAGCAGAATTCAGATTATTCTCAGATTTGGCTTCAGCTGGAATTATGCTTATTGTTGAAAGGATTTCAAAATATATAACAGCATATAGACTGAAAGCCAAGCAACTCGGGAAGCACAATGTTTTTCAAATGTTTCTGTTATTTATACATTTATTATACATTTACATCTGTGGTCTTTGTTTTCTCTCTATTAAAATAACTAACAATAATGATAATAACAACAACAATAATAATAATAAATATTATTATTATTATCATTCTACATTTGTAGTCTTTCTCTTCTTTCTTTTTTGTTGATGTCCATTGATAGGTTTTCATATATTAAAAACATGACAGGGGTTGATGGTCCTCTGCCAAGTGATGGCAAATTTCCTGCCTAGCGTAGTATCGCCAGCATCTGCTGTGGGCTGCAGTGAATCACGCTTGACTGACTGGTTTTCTTACAGCCATATCTAGCTCCTTCATAGGCCATGTGCCTGTTTGCCTTCTTTAAATAACATTGAGGTGCCCCAGTGGCAGTCATCTCTGTAATCTCTTTGGGGGATTATTGTTAGACTACATAAATGGCATTGTGCAACGGCTATCTTGTAATACACAGTTCTGGCTGGTTTCGGAAATCAGTTATGGCTTGGCTTTCAGAAAAGAATTGGGTGAGGAAGAGACCGGAATGGGGTTAGTGATCAGCAAATAAAATGCTAGCAGTCATAATACTGGTAGATTGGACAAAGTCAATTTGATTGCTAAATGCTGCTAAACAGAACCTCTAATTGGACTAGATCTGGGAGAGGTGGTCAGACAGCATGGTATCGAAGGACTCATAACCCAAGAAGATCCCAAATGCTGGTTTAAGTCATAGTAAGAGTTTGATTGTACATTTGTAAATACATGCTTTTGAATTGGATAGGTCCAGTTGGCTAATATGCCTGACTGGTAACTGTATTTCTGTATGGTTTTTGTATTATTAGATCACAACAATAAAGGATTTTGTTTGTGGTTGCAGTTAGCAAATAGCAAGTGGAAAATTAAGATCCCCAACTGAGCAATTTTTTTACCTCTATTTTCAGCTTGACTTCAGTTGTCATTGGCAGGATTAATTCTATCCAAATGAGTCTGTTCTGAGGCATCTTTGTTGTAATGCAATTAAAAGCCATTTAGCCTCATGTGAGTTACTGCGTGTAGGGTGGTGTGAAGAGGCAAGGCTTAAAGGGTTAAGTCTTTACCTTTCTGGAAAGCTTCCCGATGTCCCAGCTGCCTGCTGGGTTTCCTTGGTAACCCATTAAGCAAATGACTGGAGTAGCCCAGGATATGAATGAGGAAGATAGGACAAAGAGTTACGGAGAGAAAGGAAGGCGGTATATCAGTCGGGAAAGGGGGTGATGGAGAGGGAGTATGTTTTGCTGGCTTGCATTGTTCAGCTTGAAGCTCCATATGCTATATTTGTGCGATACATATTTTGGACTGTCACTAAATCAAAATTGAGCTCCCCCCATCCCAAGTTAGCCGAGCCAGATTGCAGTCTCCTTGGGCCTGGCTGCAGAGCAGGTGGTGTGTGACAGCGCCTGCCAACAGAAGAGCTTTGGCTCTGAACACAAACCCCCAAACTCTACCATCATCTTTCTGTTCGTTAGCACTGATGGGGTTCTCATCTCCTTTGGACCTTCTGCAGTATTCTTCTCTGTGTGCTAATGAAAGCATCAACTTCCATTTCGGGTCAGACAGTGATCAGAGCTTCGCAGTAAAGTTACAGTCTTAGCTAAAACTTTACTCAAGCTAAAAAAAGTTCACAAAACACTTGAAATGACAGGTTTTCACTCTACTAACTAGAAAAATTTTGGTATCTTGTCAGCACCCTACTTGCAGTGAATTTTTTTTTCATGAATGAATGAAAAACATGACTAGAAACAGGAAAGGGCTTTTCACTGAACAGTGAACAGTTGCTATATAAAATGAGTGTACCTCCACTAGAATAAACAATGTCTTATATCACTGTCAACTCTGTCAAGCAGGAAACATTAGTTATTATGGCCTATAGATTCCTTATGAGGTGGGGGTCTATATCAGGGTCTTTGTATTGAGGCATGCTAGCTACCCCTCAAAGGCTATGTTTTCCTTTGCCCCCAGTACCTGGGAGTATTAGTATGACACTAGTCCCAAGGGCTACCATCTCCCATGTGATCAATTAACATGTTTTTGTGTTTGAGAACTTGGCTTATATTGTGGTGATTTCCTTTTCTGTCATTATTCCCAATCCTACCTCATCCTAGTCTAACCCTTAAACGGGAACATATTGTAAATAAACCTGTTTCACACTGCCAGGGTCCTCTGGCACATGGTCTACATCTTTGTATGCCAGAAAAACGGCTAATCGTCGCTGGACTGCATATTTCAGCATTTTAGAGTCTTATTATACTTGCTAACTAATAGTACTGTAATGGACCATATATTTGTCGTGTATCATTTCGTATTTGGTTTCAGTTCGGGACACTAAAATAATGAATAATGAAAATAATGAATAGATGTATTGACACTGGTGGAATTCGCAAGTGGATGTTCAACATGGACAACATTATGCTGTTTGTGACTATGAGTTGGTTATGGCTAATGCTGGTTACAACCAGTCATAATCTGCAGTTCTAGAACATTTTGGTTTCCTGAAAAATTACACCTATACTGGAGAGAGCTGGTGATAAGACCAAGACTGTCTGTTAGCTGTATAACACGAACAGCCTCTGCAAGTTCTTTTTTCCAGGAAATTCTGATTGTGCAAAAAAATCAAATAAAATTATATCTAATATATATATAGTTTATTGCTTTATCATTTTTTGCCTCAGATATGTGACCATACCTGACATTAGAGAACATGAGATTTTGACAGGATTTAGTTTGTTATGATTAAATATGATGTTATATTTTTGATGTTTTTATTTGTTTTACAGATAGTATTTATTTTTACAATGTGTAAATAAATGTCTCTGAGGTTTTGTTATTCATACACATCAACAGATGCATTGCCTTTGGTTTACAACTCTTCCTAATTATGTTTGTGTTTGCCATTTTAATAATAAATAATTTCAGAACAAATTCTGTTTTCCCTGTTGTACTGAAATTGCAAGGAACTTTGAACTCAAAACTGAGGTTTGTACCAAACTGTGAATTTTGTATAAGGTACTTACCTACTTACTAAAGAATTCTTTGGCTAATGGATGTCTCTTGGCAAGTTATGGTTACTAGCATGTCTTCTTTTGTCTAACTGTATTTCCACCAAAATGCTAGTGCCCAGAAGCTTGAAATATTCACATAATGAGCTCCCAAAAATGAAGAGCTATAAATATGATAATTAGAATGGGTGGAGAAACAAATTTAAATATTAATTTGAAACAAGCAGTGTAACGGATCACCTATTAAGCCTTTCTTTGCCAATCTATGGATTACTTTGTTGCGTGGGAAGGGGCATTGTCCTGTATGAATATAATAACCTTTTTGAAGGCTGTGGACTTATTACTGTGCCAGTAGATCTTGTTTATAATTTTTATGCCATCTCGAAGTCTAAGTTCATCACTGATAACTGTAGCAATTTTGATTGTTTTGCATGCCTCTGCTTTCTGCAAGGACCTTTTTCGCCCCCTTTTAATGGTAATAATAATTAGCTTAATAATTCTGCACAGGAAAGATTCCATGTTTTCCCGTTTTCCTCCAAACAGAAAGTACTCAGACCAAATACTGAACATGTTCTGCTTTTAAACAGCTCATTCTTTATTACAGATTCATCTGGACTGAAAATATTGTTCAGAATAGAAGAATAGATAACCCAAGAATAGTAATTTAAGATCAGCTGTTTAAACCATTTATAGATGATATCCTACCATTGCTGCTTTTTTAACATTCAGTGGTAGCTACAATGTTTAGGTGTCTATGGGCCATACCATGGGACCTCTGCTCGTCCCTTCTGGGGGACCACGTTAATCGGGTCACCTTTCATCAGGAGTCCTTTACTATGCGTGATATTGGGAACTTTGTTGTGTGTTGGAGATTAGCACTCTACTGATGGAGGTATGGGGGTAATTAGCTGAGGTACAAATTCAGAATCTGTGTTCTCAGCTTTGCTTTTATTTTCCAGGGTGTCTTACTGTCATGGCCTTGAGCTTCCTCATGCTAACAAGTTGCGGTTGCTATTGCAACATTAGCTATACACATGCTGAAAAATATTGTTTGGGATAATGTTAAAGGCCCATCTTATTCTTCCGGGAGAAGCTTTTATAATTTATACCATAGCATTCAGCTTTCCTGGGTTTAGTACAATCAGAAAAAGCAAAATATTCAAGGTCCACAACTACACCAGAAAGAGACGAAGCCATGATTTAAAAAAGAATGACGAGTCCCTCCTCCAATTATCTGTACAGCTTGTTTTTTTCAAAATAAATAGCTATGTTTGTGTCTGCGTGCCTTTCCTCCCAGCATCCTGTGTCTCTTTTATGTAATTCTGAGTTGAGCCAGCTGTAATGACGAGGCGTATAAAGCATGGAGGAGGGCCTCCGCACTGGGCCATCTCCTGAACTTACCCTGAACTTGGCCCTCCATACCAACTGCCCACGTTCTGCAGAAAATGTTTCTTTGCAAAACAAAAGGGTTTACACCCTGTTAAAATGGAAATAACAATTAGTGTTACTCCAACAATCCCCATGAAGGGCAAGTTTGTTTAATTCGTTAAAAGTGTTATTCTGCTTATTTTCCCAATTACAATAACTATCCCTGAGGTGACTGGGCTGTGGGAAATCTAATTTTAAACAACACTCTGTTAATTGGAGCTGAACAGTGAAAGTCGTTTGCAGGTTATGCCCTTACCACTCCACCAATGACAGCAGTGCTGGACTGGTAAATGTTTCATATCATGTCTGTCTGTCTATCTCTTTATCTATTTTTTAAAAAGTGAAATTAATTCTTTCACAGTTTCTTAAGGTGCAGCAGAAGGCAGAAGCTCATCAGACTCTATCTTTGTGCTCTGTGGAATGTTAATCCCTGGGATGATCCATCCCTTCTGTAGGTGAACTGCAGTGTGTCAAGAACTGGAACACTGTAGTGTGTGGAAAGTAAAATCCTGGTTGTCTGCAAGCTAAAAGTCCAGTAATAATCTACAAGAAGCTATAAGAACCTGACTTCTGTGCAGTCTTTATACCATCTTATTTTCACTAACCACTGCTAAAATTTCAGTTGCTTTACACTATATGCTTCATGTATACCATTCTTGTACTGATATTGGAATGATAATTTAAAACACTCCATACTGAAAATTTTTGGCTAGACGGTGCTTTAGGAGACAAAGCATGATCATGGGCCCTATTTTGCACCAATGGAAGACATGACGTGAAGTGGACATGACGCGAAACAAAACATGAAGTGGTTTTGCAAGTTTCATACCAGTGCGTTCTTCATTGAAACGCCAACTTCCACATTTTCAAAATAGCAAATGACTTTGCACATGTTTCACACTCGTAGAAGTCTTTTTAAAATGAGGTTTGGCTGGGCACATTGTCAGTGTGTTGCTTTTTTAAGGCATTGTGCTTTTGACCAACAAAAACCACATCTAGGGCTCTATAAAGTGCATTATTTATGGGTGTGTCCAAATCCATTGTACTGTTTTGACTGAGGAAAAAAAACAGAGTTTACACAAGTGCAAGGTGCAAAAAGTTTGTCCTAACTGTCTTAATTATTCAGAGGTGTGTTTTGGGCTTAACATGCAATAAACCAATCAGAATGGCACGCTACCTCACCTTAATAATAAATATATTTGCGTGTTTTAGTGTTTATGGGGTTCAATGAAAACCGAAAGCAATGATCATATTGATTTGATTTCATAATTTTGTGCCAGCACCATATACAGTTAAATGACCACACCTGTTTCTTTAGACACACTAAACCTCATCATTCTAATGTACATAGACACAAGTCAAGCCATGGGGTCAAATGGAAAGAATTAGACGGACAAAAAAGGAATCCAAATAGTTTAATATAGTTCTGTATTGTTGATCTTTTGAGCATAGAAGAAAAAAAGGAGCAGGGCCAGAAGGACAGGTTTTTGAGCATTACTTCTGGTATGTTCCTAGTCAGAACTTGTGAGCTGTGTGCTTATTTTACACTTTGAAATGTATCTATGCAACTGTCAGAGGTTTTACTGATTCATTTGTTATTTGCAGCATGTCTTTGTTTTGTCTTGTTCATCTTCTTAATTTGCTGTTTGGGTTGAGGTAGGTTTCTCTTTGATTGGAGGGTGTGTGATGACCAATATGTATAATCTTTTCTCAATCTTTCTCAATCTTTTCGCCTTGTAAGCGAATCCTACTGTGTTGCAGTTATGCTCCATAGTGTCTAGAATGAGTAAGACTTACTCATCCAAAGCATATATCATATTGCTAAACCCTATATTATCAGGTCATGCAACATGCAATCTTAATATCCATTTTGTTTACCTGTTATACTGAATTGCGACCTAAAAAAATTGACAACAAGACAAGAGGTCACAAGGAAGGCATGAGCAAAACAGCAAGGTGGGTGACAGATTAAGAAACATTATAGGAAAATGTTTGAGGGATTTAGAAGGACAGAGAAGGGTGAGGCCAAAGAATGGAGGCAAGGGAAAATAAAAAGGCCTGGGAGGTGAAACTGAAGCTGTAAGACTAGTTTGTGAGAGATGAGGTGTGGCTGAACCCAGCACACAAAGTAACTCAGTTTCTTAGTGAATTCTACGAATTAAGGATTTCCTGTAGTGAAGTCACTGATTTGGGACAAGCTAAACCAGTGAGTCTTGGCATGTTTGAACCTGTACGAAGCCAGCTACCTAGATGCCCAAAGCGGGCTTTAACTCCACTATTGTGGCCTTGTGTCTTAGCTGACAAATGGATTTATCACCCAGTTAACTCATATTATGGTTCTGCCTTTACAAGTTATACTTTTAGAAAAGTGGAGCTTCTTGTAATGCTGCATGACGGAGACTGTGAAGTGCAGAAGTCCTGAAGTGTGTTTCATGTTCGTACCTCTTGCAGGTATGTTGTATGGGATTGATTCCCAATGTATTCAATGTGGAGTTTTATGTAGTGTGTTAGCTTACATTTACAGGACTGACACATAAAACATCTTCTAATCTGTGTCCTGCACTATTACTGGTAATCCTTTTCTTAACACAAATTTGGTTCTTATAACAATGACTCTTTTCCAGTATTCAGTATTTATGGAGTACAGTGATCTGTGATGTGTTTGATGTTGGTATATAAGCTTCTGGTGAAACTATTTTTTATCGGACATTCAGATTATGCTATTCAATTATCTGTTTTGTTGGCGTGCAGTATACCTAAGTTGTTAAGGCTATGTTAAGGCTAGCCTCCTTGTCTCACCTAGTTTATAAGGGGTTACCCACTCTTCTGATTAGCAATGAGAAATTTTATGTTAAGATAAGCAATTTTCTGAGCTTTGTTTAGGGTAACCGGCTGAGTTTTTCAGCATGGAATTAGATCAAGAATTCAGGCTGCCAGTAAGAAGTAATAAAATCAACTTTGCTTGTGGAAGAACAAGAATCAAATGAGGTTTAATGATATGGTAATTTTAACTGATACCAATATAGTACTCAAAGAAAATCTAGGGACATTTACTTAAGTCTGTAAAAATGTTGCAGATTTATTGGTTTCATAACAAAAGTTCAATGACAAGCAAAATTTAACATATGCACATATCTTCCACATGGACATTTTCTTTGTATGTCATATTTTTTATTGATTGAGTTAGCGTCCCAAAACCTTATGTGAGCACTGTATTTAGCAGAATACTTTTGTGGAAAACCCATGATTGATCTGTGGGCCAGATTTAATAATGAATTAAAATACATTGCTGTCTGGTATTTTAGGATCTGTTTGAAGTTAAGTAACCATCCATACTGTATTTTGCAAATGCTGTGTCCCATTTTGCATTTTGAACCAATATTGGCCGCAGTTTCCCCAGTATTTTCAGACAGTGCGATTCATCCCCCCCCACTCCCCTCCTCAGCCAGATTTCAATGTTGAGCACACGTAGGTGGGGGACTTATATCTTCAAATTAAAAGTGGCAGCTCTAAGTCGTTATTGAATGGATAATTGCCCAGTATAATCATATCTGTAACAGTTATGTCTTTAACTGTGGTCCTGCTAATTTTGAATATTGATAAAGTTTAAATAATTGTCACAACAATACCAATATCTTGATTTTGAATAAATATGTTAAACGATATATGTGCATCTCTAGTAATTCTTGTGTGCTTTCTGTTCAGTCACCTTCTCGCCATTTAACTTGATGTGAAAATCTTTAGCTTTTTTTAAAAGGGTGGGGGGGGTGGGCACCAGATTCTTGATTACCTTATTTTTTTATTGAAAAAAGGTGGGGCAGCCATTATTTGAGCATGTTTTGCCTTTGTTGCTTCTGTATCCTATCCTCAGTGACAAAATTGAATTCCTACCCTCCATTTTTTAGGGTTGGCTAATGTGAATGATTAGCATGCAATCTCTATGTGAGGTCAAATCTTATCTAAATGGCATTAGGGAAGGGCAATGCCTCTCACTTGATGGAACTGGGCGCCCCAATAAGAAGTAATGCAGAATGGAGCTAGGTTATAGAACGTGCTGCCATAATGTCAACCATTGTTTGTCTGAGCTAGAGGCATGACTGCTTTCTAGGGGCAAGAACAGGGCTGCTGCTTTTTCCTGCTTGATTAGGAGTGCAGGAGGAAATGTGCAGCTGTCAGATTTCCTTTAACTCTCTCTCACACATCATGCCAACATTCCATCCAATCATAGGATCATCTAAGCTACCTTTTAGCGTCCATTTCTGTAAGTTAGGATGAGTCAGTATTGTTCAATATTCAAGAATGTGTATAAAGTAAAATAAATGAATTTCATTTAATAACATTTTTAATCTTGTTTTGCAGCAGTATAATTAGTTGTGATTTATGTCTAGTAAGTTTGTGGTTTATTCATTCTGAAGCTTACCTCCACTGTTTTTGCATGAGATCTCCATGCACTCTCCTGACAGTCATAATCATTTTCACAGTGTGGCACATTTATGATACATTTAAAAGAATGAGTTAGCCGAACAACCAAACAAGAACTGATCACCAGAAGACATTTGTATTTCGCTGTTAAGGGTGTACATAGTTAGCTTTACCACAATATGATTCAATTTAAACCCCAAATCAAAAAGTTGGGACAGTTGTGTTCCTCATGAATTTTATTGTTTTTTACAAAATAAACATGTATTTCAATTTTGGTTATTGCAACACATTAAAAAAAAAGTTGGGACAGTAAAGCATTTACCGCTTTGTAATGTTGCCTTTCCTTTTCACAACACTTAAAAGACGTTTAGGGACCGAAGACACCAAGTGATGAAGTGTTTCGGGTGTAATTTTGTCCCATTCTTCCTGCAAACAAGTCTTAAGGTGGGCAACAGTACAGGGTCTTTGTTGTCGCATTTTGCGCTTCAAAATGCGCCACACATTCTCTATTGCAGAGAGGTCGGCACTGCAGGCAGGCCAGTCAAGTACCCGTACCCTTTTCCTCCACAGCCAGGACTTTGTAATGTCTGCAGGATGTGGTTTTGCATTGTCTTCTTGAAATATGCAGGGGCGTCCCTGGAAAATATGTCTTCTTGAAGGCAGCATATTGTGCTCCAAAATCTCTATGTACTTTTCAGCATTAATGGCGCCATCACAGAATTGCAAGTTACCTTTGCCAAGGGCACTGACACAACCCCATACCATGACAGACTCTAGCTTTTGGACTTGTTGCTGGTAACAGTCTGGATGATCCTTTTCTTCTTTGGTCCGGAGCACACGGTCGTCCATTTCTCCCAAAAAATACCTGAAATACTGATTTATCTGACCACAGTACACGTTTCCACTTTGTGATGGTCCATTCCAGATGCCTCAGAACCCAGAGAAGTCGACAGTGCTTCAGGACACTGTTAACATAGGGCTTCCTTTAGGCACAGAACAGTTTTAACTGGCATTTGCGGATGTAACTACGTATTGTGGTACTTGACAAAGGTTTGCCGAAGTAGTCCTGAGCCCATGTGGTGATATAGATGAATGACAAGGGATCGGAGATCACGGTTGTTCAGCTTAGGCTTTCGCCCTTGTCCTTTACGCACTGAAATTCCTCCAGATTCCTTGAATCTTTTAATTATGTTATGCACTGTTGAAGATGAAATATCCAAATATCTTCCTAGCTTTATTTGAGGAACATTGTTTTTAAACATTTCTATAAATTTTCTCATGTATTTGTTGGCAAACTGGTGGTCCTCGGCCCATCTTTGCTCCTAAAGGACTAGACCTTTCTTGGATGCTGCTTTTGTACCAAATCATAATTACAATCACCTGTTGACATCACCTGTTTCAAATCTCATCATTATTTACCTCATTACTAGCCTTGGAATACGTGTTTATTATGGAATACTTGGAATACGTGTTTATTTTGTAAAAAACAATAAAATTCATGAGGAACACATTAAATAATGTCCTATTGTATTGTTTTCAACGTAATACAAGTCAAAGTAAATTTATAAATCACTACTTTATTTTTTTATTTGCGTTTTCCATACTGTCCCAACTTTTTCTGATTTGGGGTTGTATTTTACAAAGCAACAATACGATATCTGGTGGTATTTAAAATGTTACCACGATATGAAATGATTTGAATCGATTCAGTGAAACAGATTTTAGTGGAATTTATTTGAATTCAAAAAGATTTAGCAATACATTTTTTAGTTTTTCATTTTAAGAACAGAATATGTTGAATAAAAACTATACTAAATGCTTTAAGAATAAAAAAACCCTAAACACAAACATATGCTCAAGAAATGTTTTTGTATACACTCACCTAAAGGATTATTAGGTATTTGACTCCCTTTCGCCTTAAGAACTGCTTTAATTCTACATGGCATTGATTCAACAAGGTGCTGAAAGCATTCTTTAGAAATGTTGGCTCATATTGATAGGATAGCATCTTGCAGTT
>JAODKM010000118.1:27605491-27625495 GCA_026780845.1 Petrocephalus sullivani
GAAATGTAAAGCGCATTGAGACAATGTAATGTTGTGATAATGCGCTATATAAATAAAATTGCATTGCATTGCATTGTTATAGATCTCATAGATGAAGGCAATACAATACATTATGGTTTGCTACCCTCACCTTTATCTTGCTATGTATTTTCTTAAAACTCCATCAGGTTTTTCTCTTTTTTTTTTACCTTCAACAAAATGTAAAAATTAATAGCACTTACATTTTGGTTTATTTTCAAATGCAGCTGTACAACTTCTTTACTAAATAAATTTGCTATCAGTGTTCTGAAACTACTGTGTGTTGATATCAGTAGTGTTCAGGGTTAATTTTATTTATTTAGTCAGTTGATTGTTTTTACAGTAAGCATTTTATATTGTTCTTGTTCATTCTCCTGAGTTATAACAGGTGCACAGCAAAACAGAGGACAATGTTTTTTTTTAAACGTTTTCTCGAAATCCCTTTTTTTTAGGCACCAGTGAATGCCCTGTCACATTACAGTGCAGGAGTGATAAAACATGAATCACGCATTCCTGCTCAGCCCTGTCCTGAGTTCTACCCCAAGGGGATGGGGGACGGGAGATATAAGTTTGGCGGTGCTGTGGTTGAATACCAAGAGGATGAGCTATCTGACTGAGAGAGGCATCTTTGTTTGAATACCTTCAGTATAGACCTGGCCGACAGCCTTAGAGGACGCAGGTGTTATCCCAAATACCACTCAGTCACTCCCCACTGAGTATTTGTCAGCCCTAAGGCTAGTAATTTATTAAATAATCCACATTTCAAAATTCAGTCTTCAAATACAGAGAGTGTTGCCTGTCTTAGAGTTTGCCTAGAGTTTGCCTAGAGAAAGCAAGAGTATGCAAGGAGTATGGCCCCAATTATGTAGAAACTGTGTGAGGTGTCTTTTAAGACGAAGGCAAAAGACTGGCACAAACCAAGGCTGACGAATTATCAGCTCCTGTCGGTTTCTGTCCTCTCCTTGTGAAAATTTGGACTGGAATAGACTAGCACTACAGCTTACATACAGTCCAATCAGAGAACTAAGTCTCACCAACTAGCTTTGACACTGAATCACCATGCTAAATTGGCTAAAACAGCGCCAAAGGGGACCAACCATGTTGGATCATTCTGCACACAGGCCTGACAGGTAGTCAAAGACTCTCAGCCTGGCAGTTTCCAATGGCTAAAAATCTGATTGCCATGTTCTAGACTTCCAGGCACCCAAAGCAAGGGTGGGCTGTCTTACCCACAAGGGGCCAGTGTGCATGCAGGTTTTTGGGAAAACCTTCAGGTCCGCTGTTAAAACACAGGTGTAAAGACTCTTCAGCCAATCAGTCCTCTAATCATTAATCTAAATGGAGAATTACATTTAAAAACCCACACACACAACGGCACTTTCTGGATGAGATTGCCCACCCCTCCTTTAAAGGGCCGAATTCTATATTAAGCAGTAACAGAGTGTTTGTAATGATAGTGTGGTTATGTTCTGAAATATAATATTAAGTTAAAGAACACACTTTATTGGAAAAGAGGATTTTACTGTGGTGAGGTTCAGTACTAAGATAAACCAGACAATGTAATTTGGCAAATAGCAGTGGTTCAAACTGCCAATATTTATATCTGTAGTTTTGTTTGCGCAGTATTGTTTGTTAGCATTAGTTATGCCACAGGTTCCCCTAGCTGTACTGCAGTGTGTGGAGTGTGAAAGGTTTCACAGTGCTCTCTGGGTTGCAACATAATACCAAGAAACATCAGTCACTGCCTTACTTAAACGTAAGCTTAAGTCTCAAAAATGCTTTTAGTAGTATGTCAGAAAGTCATGCAAAGTCTGGTTTAATGCAGATTTGAAAGGTTACATCTCTCAAAGTATCTAAATATAGAAATTTAGACCAAAAGGCTATACTTGGCAAACTGCGTAGCCTGAGTTTACTTTGAGAAGGTTGTCATTTAAGTTTTGACATTGGACATATGTGATTATGTAGTATATTTAAGGATGTAAATTGGTCGCAGTGAAATTCAGTTTCCATTTATATAACATCAGTTTTGAAATATGGTTTTGAAATTGCATTTTCAGGAATTTTGATTTGTGGTAAATTAGAGACTAATGGCAGAGTTGCCAACTAACGCATATGGTGTCATGCTTTCTGACTCTCACACTCATGCAAGAAATGTTATCACAAATCTATATTGTTCAATTTTAAATTTAAAATTAGCTACATCAAAAATGTTGGTGTAGTTAGCAAACCCTACAAACTATTTACAAGGTAATGAAACTGTCACATATATGTAAATGAGTGTACAGACTTGTCTCGAATTTAAAATCATACGCCAGCCAGCTGAACAAATTTAGTAACTCTGTTATGGTCTGGAAGAAAAAGCAAAGGGTAATGCTTTGGCATGTTATAACAAGTCCGAGATCATGCCACCATTTCTTATCAGTTGCTTCCAGGAGCCTCATAACTGTGCTTGGGATAAGCTGTTGGAAGATGTGTGGATGTACAGATGTTTCAAGGAAAAAAAATAAAATTTACACACATTGTACACACATTTCCAATAACAACTGCCTCTATTTCTCTCTATCCTTGTTGCCTAACTGGTGTGACAATGTGGCCAGCTGTGATTCCTTTTGAAGGCTACATGTCGGTTTGCATTTCACCGTTATTCGTTTGGCTGAGTTAAAATGTGTTTGAAGGTCCAGATATGGTGATTTGCTCTTTTTTTTGCTATATTTTTGTGGAGTATGCTCTATAAGTTTCTTGTCAGTCCAGGCTCCAGGCTCTTCCAAATTGTGGTTGGACATGGCCTGTATGAGCATGCCTGGTATTGCGTTTTGAGTAATGTGCAGGCTACAAGCACACCTGACCCTTTCCCTGATTTTGTGTACGACTTCTTGAAATGTGAGCAACTGTTGATTAATCTAGGCATTTATTGAACCTCAGGTCTCCAAACCCTTCACCACAGGGGTGGTGTAGACTAGACAAGTCGATCACCTATAACTTTTTGTTATAAAAAAAAGTGATAAATGTATGTTCCCCACAGTTGCAGAAGACGTCTATCTATCTATCTATCTATCTATCTATCTTTTTTATATAGAATATTTTTATATATATGTAATGCCCTCCAGTCTCTGAGAGGAAACTGAGAGCAGATTGCAAAGTGCTCCGCATATCTGTTCAAGATTGTTCCAGTACGTTCCAATGGACTCACCATATTTTGCTGACAGGAAAAAACAGGGAAGTTTTTATTTATTTATTTATTTTTGTATTTCTTTGCCATTGACTGTCTTTTTTAGAGATGCTGAGTAGACCTGAATATTTTAATTTTACTAATTAAAATTTTTTGCTGATTATAGGGACAGCCCAGGGTTATTATTGGTCATGAAGACTAATGAGTTAATAAAAACTAAATATGAAAAAATATTTTCATTAATTGAAATTAAAATGAAAACAAGGCTTCACAAAAAAATAACGGAAAGTGTAATGTATGATTACAAAACAAACAAACAAAATAAATAAAATAAATAAAAGGGGACCAACCATGTCTGACCGTGCAGCACACACTGGCCTGACAAGGCAGTCATCGACTGTCAACCTGACCGTTTCTGATGCCTTCGAATTTAGGTGGATGATATCTTTTAATTTTTTTAGCTGTGTCAGTTTTACACGTGTAAAACTGGCATGTGACGTCAAGTGTGTCAACAATTTGTCCACATATCATGGTGGCCACAGTTGGGAGAAAGTGCTGGAGTCAGATTTGCTTTTACAGCACTTTAAATATGATAGTGCCTGGCTTGAGAAACAGACACATACACGGAGATACAGACAGAATCATTTTGTTCATAAACATTGTTACCAGTTTCGTTGTGTATTCAGAATACAAATACAATAAAGCTTCTGTTGTAATCTATTCTATTGCTAAGAAGAGATTCAATAAAGCCCCTATATTTTCTTCTACAGGTCTGTAGCAGAAGGTAGATCTAGAACTAGGTCTATTTTATTTGTATTGTATTTGTGTTACTGATTCTTTCTGGAAAGTCAGATTGTGAGAGAGACAGGGTGCAGGAGAGTGACAGGGGCATCATATTGGGTCCTGAGGTGGGGTAATTTTTCCACAGTGCAGGGCCAGACATTAGTGGCAGAATCTCATGATATGTGCATAAATTTAATAATGCCCCCAAATTCAGCATACGGGATATTAAGACTCTTAAACTGCCATAAAACTGAAGACGAATAACAGTAAAAAGTAATAATAGAAATAGTTTACAAATAAAAAAACTATAAAATAACTGTATATAGCGCAACAAGAGAATCGCCCTATAAGAATCATCAGACAATAATCCCCTTCCATGTGTAATGGCTTCAGTAGGCACTGAGGCACGTGACGTCACATTTCTGATCCAGTGTCCCCACCAATGTTAATATGAAACCTATTCCCCTGGTCATAATAATAAATAAAGATGTATTTATGTATTTTTCAGGCGTGTGTTTTTCTGAGGTCCACTGAAATAATTTCTGACCCCTGTTCTGGGATTGGTTAACCAAAATTGAGTGTGCCTGTGTTTTTATTGTATTCTCCAGGTTCTTGATTGTATATGTCAATGGCTCTCAAACTGTGGGGCGCATGATGATTTTCTGAATATTCTGCAATACATTTTATATATTTTATTTGTTGCTATACCCCCATTTGGCAGATTCTACTAGAAGCAGGCTGGTAGCCAGTTTTACTAGGAACCAGGCAAATATAGGCATCATGTGTGTGTTTGTGTGTTGTAGAGGTGGGGAGAGTGTGTAGGGTGGTCTTGGGCTATATTATGGTTGGGTATATTATATACATTGTTGAATCCAGTTGCACTCTTTTATAGAGGCCATTGTCCTGTAGCAAGGGTACTGAATTAGCTGACTTCATTATGGACTGAAACCAGATTTAATGTGTACCACAATATCAGTTTTGAAATATAGATGGACTCTCCCCCCAGTCAGTGAAAAAAAATCTACCAAGGGAGGAAAAACATAGTTGCCAATATTGCAGAATATGGTACTGAAGGGTACCCTTGTTCTAATGGTTTACATTTTTTTTCTATGACCTTGATTGTTTAGACCACCTGTTCAATAAATACATCTAAAATGTTATGATTGCTCTTTGTTAAATAAGATTGTCTTTTTGTATTATTATGAGTTAATTAAGATTAGATCACAGTTTAGAGCTATTCATGCAACGATCTACATAATTACAATGGGTGCACTCCTGATGTTTTGGGAATTTGGGGACATTCCGCCCAGGTCTTACTGAACAAGGACAGCTAAAGACAGGATAGTCTTTTTCCGCTGTAAGGTGGGAAGGCAATGCTTTTAAATAAGTTTAAAAATAAATAAGTTTCACCTGGATATTTTTGTACTGAAACAAATTACTAGGGAATAGGGAGAATTCAGTTCGAATTCAGTGAATGCTCCATGTGAAGACACCGTACTCCCACCAGGACACTTGTAAATTACATTTGTGGAAAAACCTATGATCACATTTTAGAAGGCATAAATGTTTGCTTTCCACCAAACAAAAAACTGCTAAAATCACATATTTATGACTTTTGTTTCAATATATCATATTTAAAGATATGTATGCAAATGTGCAAGATGCCAGGGCAAAGTGGGTAGTACTTTAAAATTTGGACCTTCACAGTATGGTGATGGAAAAGACACTGGCCTCCTTCCAAGGAAATAACATTTCCTTTTGTTTATTTAATGTTTCTTCGTCAAACTTTGCTACTTAAAATTTTGCAAGAGTCACATTGTTAAGAGGTAAGATGAATAGAAATATTTAATTGCAGCACTTGACAGTTTAATTAATGAAGTTCAGAACTGAAAGGTCCTTGAACAACGTTTAATCATTTTCATGCTGTGGCTTTATATCCATGGGGGGCTTGAAGTATAGCCACCTTGTGGCGCCTAGGTGAAAGCTTGGCCATTCAACATTAAACAGCTGGCACCCAACACTGCAGTAGTTAATGATTAGGGGGTGGGAGGTGAGGGCTGCTGGAATATGGGGGCAGACAGGGCTGGGCTCAGAGGCACAGCGGCACTCAGGTCCAGCTGCTTTCAGGGGGTGGGGAGAATGTGAACCATATGTGCACAAATTGTGCTGCTGGAGAAGAAACGGAACGGCCACGGAGAGGCGATTGTTTCTGTTTTCCGTGTTTTAAATTCCTTTCATACTAGCCCTGGATCCTGCCTACGACTGAGCAGCAGCCAGAAGAGAGAATGTAACATAGACAGAGGAGAACAGAGGAAGAAGTTTCACTAATCAAGGGTCTTGGATTGATTAAAAGCAGCGGTAAGGAAAGACTGTTCATTGGAAAGGGGACGGGCTGTAAGGTAAGCCTGTGCACCGGGTGTGTGCGGTATGTCTAGACTGAGGGCTTTACAGTGGAGGGAACGGTACGGCAGCTTGTGCTGCAGCAGACTGGATAAATGAAGCAGCTGTGAGGTGTGAGGAATGAAAAGATTCTGTGAGGTCCAGGAGATTGTCTGCACAGTCGTGGAGAATACTGGGAGAATACAGAATGAGCAGAATTCAGATAATACTGCTAACTGCCCAGCTATTTGTGAGGCACAGTAGAGAAAGGGGACTGTGACCTGGGATCAAACCTGTAGGAGGTTTCCGCATGTCTCTGTGTACCATCTGGGTGGGAGGGAATGTACTAGATCTCCTATTAACTGTGGGAGAGAGACGTAGGCAGTAATTCAGAGTGAATGCTTTAAGTTTGTAAGCACCAACTAAGGGCATTTGTTTCTAGATTTTCATTTGTGCAGGTTTCACATTTTTGCTGTCAGGTAGAATATGGTTAATTCTCTGCAGATTTCGAGAATATTTATGTAAAAGTAGGGATGTTTCGATCACATTGCTTTCTGTGTAAACATGCAGTAGCTGTGTGTTAAGGGGCGGTATGACTTCATCTATAGGTTCTTTTTGTGAGGTTTTACATCTTTACAGACACTCGGATCCTCACTACATTGTATAGCCAAACGTTCCACGGAACCTCATTGAAAGCTTTGGGGGGGTGGGGCTTGGGTTTATTGCCTGGGTTACAGGGAGTGAACAGTCAAAGTGAAACAATCTCGCCAATCCTGACTTATTCTTGGCATACCGAGAGGCGTAAGTCTTTTCTTGGAATTCTTTTATTTTGAGTTTTGCTCACTTGTAATAAAGTTCGGCCTGAGGAATTGCATTTTGAGAATATACTACATTATAATAAAGTAAAGTAGGTCCTTTGACAAAAATGAATCCGTCATACACTCCTTTAGTTAATTATTTAAGTGTCCTGAACATTGGAGATTCTGCTGTTTGTGTAGGAAAATGGGTGACTGTATCATCTCAGCAGTAAAAGTGTTTTGTTAAGATTGGTGAGTTATCCTGCAGTCTGTACTCGGCATTCATCTATCAAAGCAACACTAGAGGTGTTGGGTGGTTCGGTGGGTCTGTGGAAGAACATGTAGCACCTACCAATAAACCTGGGGCAACTGGACTGGTGAATGCATGGATGGATGGATGGTGTTAATTGGATAACAATATATTGGAAGACATATTCTGAGAAGAAAAGCCTTGTGATGAAGCCCTGCAAAGGTATTATATGTCCCAGCTAATCGATGCTAACAGCAATGCACTGAACATTGCCAGTCATCTCGCTTTTATGACCTATGTATTATGGCATGGGTGAAAAGTTACATTGCCATGTTATTTGGTTATGCTTGCAGTTTTGCATGCTCACAACTTTATTTTAACCATAGTATGGGTTTATTATTAGCGTCACTTTTTTATCAGCACTTTCAGATATATTTAGATTGTCATCTCCTCACGTGTTGTTTGTCCCCAAGGATCCATGGCTGTACAGGAGTTAGTGTATGGTTTCATAGCAGAGGCACAGGGGGTGGGTAAAATGGTACGTCATGCTGCCATCTAACATAAAAACCCTATCTTTGCGAATTTTGCAAATAACTGATGTTTGCTCCATATCGGTTTTGGAAAATCCAAACATATATTCCATATTACCGATGTCGAATTCTTTTTAGGGATCAGGTCCTCCGTGTTGTCCATGCTGCTACGCTGGCACATAGAGAATGTGGTGCATGTCGCACACTGCATGTGGGGACAAGGATCTGAAAGGGAGAGAAGAAGAAATCCAAAGCACTTGAAATGGATTTGGCTGACAAAACACCTTTAGATGCATGTATGAGCAAAAGAATTGCAACTGATAGAATGGGCACTGCAGAGCAATGCTAACAGTCTCTCCATAAAGGCAGACCATGGAGATATTTTAATCATTAAGTATGCCTTTAAATGAACATATGCAAAATTTCAAGACTAACCTTAGCCTCAGGAGCAGAGTAAGGTATAGGCTATCCTGAGCTAAGGCCTAGGCTATGGGGAAAACAGAAATGGCAGAATTTCTTTTGTGCTTTGATTATGATATTATTGATGCTCTATTCTTTTAATTCCATCTTGTGCACCAAATAGCTCAAAAGGACCTCTCAGGGGGCCTTCTGCCCATGTCAGCCTAGGGCCCCCTGAGAAGTTAGTTCCAATGGGATTGGTTTTACCTGGAGATGTAATGTAATTTATACAATTATCCTCAGAGTCCATAATTTTAATCCATTTGAATTTGAATCTGCCATGCCTGTAATTATTACAAGTCACCCCAGTAAAAATTCAGGAGGCAACCTACATTTGCTTTTTAGATGTTAACATCCAGACGGTAATAGTTTTGCTCTCTCTCTCTCTCTCTCTCTCTCGTAACTCTGGTAATTTATCCCCTTTGATTCGACCAGTCAAATTGCTTAACAAACTACATACCAAACCTCCCCAGGTAAAACTTATCCAATCTGAAAATGGCTTATGGCTGAATATGGCATTTTGTCTTATGCAATTTGTAAAACCTGCAAGTATCTTCATGAAATTGCTGTCAGAGAAATAACCACACCTTTGCTTTTGATTGAGCATGTTTTTTCCTGTAAATTGATTAGCTCAATAGAGAACTTTGTCCGCTTGGGAAATGCACCATTTTTTCCTTGAAGTTATTGAGAGAAGCAATTTTGTAAGTTATTTTCTTGATTCATATGTCCAGTGCCAACAAAACCACCCCAATCTATCATCCAGTCCCTGAGTCCTTTGTGTCTATTTTCATTACAGAAAGGTTACATACAGCTGTCTGTTATTAAGACACAATTAAGTGGGTAGTACTGTAAGTAAAGACTTGTCACCCACCTTTTAACCATGCATGCAGGTCAGGGCAGCAAGGACCCTTTTCAAGGAACCTCGTACACAGGTGTAACTAGGAGATACAGATACAAAACATAAATTCAGGCCACTTGTCATAGCACTAGTGCATTCTGGGTACAAAAAGAAATTAATCACTTTAGAATCACTTTAGAACATCATATAAGTAAAACAAAATTATGTATGGGGATAACAATAACATGTTTGGTGTTATTAAGATTTTTAAGCTGCATACATGCTTAAAATTCAGATCTTTATTAAATAACTTTATTGAGTGAAAACATTTGTGACTAAATGAATAATCAAAACACATCCATTTACCCAGAAACAATTATGCAATGTAGGGTCACAATCTCATGTCTATCCTAAGAAATCAGAGCACACAAATCAAAATTCATCCTGGATGGGGTCCCAGCCTATCACAAGGCATATACACATGAAGGTCATGCAGATGCACATGAATTGTGGAAGGACACTGGAGTGATTCATTGCTTAGTAGACGACTGTTCAATTTTACATCCTACGCATACAGCTCTTCTATATAACACACAATATAATATATTAAACACTATAATACAACATTTTAAACTCATTTAGTTTCATGTCTCAATTTTATTTGTCACATAGACATTTATACTCAGTACATGGTACAGTGAAATGCATGGTTGCCTAGGCCAGACTTTAAAAAAGATATAAATTTAAAAAACATTAAACAATAAATATTATTCACAGTAAGTTTGGTTTTTCTTAAAAAACTATTTATTCATAAACGGTCCAAGACATTTCAGACCTCTTAAGGCATTATTTAAAATCCCTCCCCAAAACAAATCTCATGTTTTTCGTTCAACTATAGGCTTTATGGTAGATTTTCACCATAAAACAATGCATTATCATCATCCAATCGCCCTACTGCTTAACCTACTCTGGAGCATTTTATTATTTTTTTCTCCTTATAACTTTGTTTGTGGTAATGGTTCACCTTGACTTATTCAAAATAGAAATGTTCAACACATGATTGGTATCAATGTTAAACAGACATAAATACATACTTGTACTAGCATCTGGTTACCAAACCAAACAAAGTTTGCAAGCCATGTTTCCAGATGTCAAAGCATGCAGACCCACATTTTTCAGTTCTTTTGCACAGCAGCCTAATTACCTTACTTAGTCTCTTTCAGTTGACATAGAGTCAAGTGAAGATGCAGTTGACTCTAGGCAGTCCAGTGATAAGTACTGATTAAGAGTAACGTATACTGCCAGTAAGAAGTTTTGAGCACCCCCAATTTTACCATCTTAGGCTCAGCTTCAAACAATGGTATTTGATCCCGTCGTCTCAGCGTGGGAACCATTGTAGTTTATACTCAACTTATTCAATCCAACGTGGTTGAAACTGTTAGTGGTAACTAACAAAGTACGATTGTTTTGGGGAACAGTCGTATTTTAGGTGTTACTTAGTTTGAACGATGCAATGCATCGTTAATGCTAGCCTCCATAGTTGTTCGGGGAATGCAGCCCAGGTCTGTGAAATCACACCTGGCGCTCCACACTCTGGTCATCTGAATGTACTACCCCGGGCACGCACCTCGTACGTGCCTTTCGTGTCTCAGCAAAGGACGAAATGCATTTCGTGATTACACAGAATCACATTTCGTGCACGGAATGACTTCCTCACATTCACGAAATGCATTTTGTACACAAAATAACTTTCTGTCACTCACGAAATGCGTTTTGTGCACAAAATGGACTTTGTGACATTCACAAAATGCATTTTGTGCACAAAATTACTTTCTGTCACTCATAAAATGCGTTTCGTGCACAAAATGACTTCCTGGCATTCACAAAATGCATTTTGTGCACAAAATTACTTTCTGTCACTCACAAAATGCGTTTCGTGCACAAAATGAATTCCTGGCATGCACGAAATACATTCCGTGCACACAATAACTTTATGTCATTCACGAAATGCATTTCTTCCACAAAATGACTCTCTTATTCATGAAATTTCAAAGTGCCAATATCAGTTCTGTGCAACATTGCTTCTAATTTCTGTGCATAAAAGAAAGTTAAAACTTTATGCTTTCATGGACAAAATGTAACTGGCATTTGTCTTTCTGTGTACAAAATGCAGCATTATTCGATTTTGTCATTAAATAATGCTTTTTGTGGCACGGAATGTATTTTGTGGACGAAAATAAGCACTTGACACTTGGCGCCCCATATTCGTATACGTATTTCATATACGTTATACCCAATAAAACATTTTTCAAGTTAAATTATAGTTATGATCAACAAGACATGCTGCTATTGAGCTAAATATACATAAATAATCTAATAAAAAGTGTTGGTTATAATGGATAAAACACATTCCTGCTGAGCTAAATATACATTATCTAATTAAACATGTCAATTGTGCCATCAAGCTAAATGTAAACAATTCTTTAATCAAGAAAAAGTTGAAACTTCCGGGGTGCCTTGAAGCTGCAGGATCACCTCAAAGTGCGGAGTGGTGTTTTATTTCACTCCAATACCGAGTCTGTGGCATGCCCAAATCGGAATGAGCACGGGATGACATTTTAGTGGAGCGTGGACCGGTATTGAGCGGAGGAGCAGGCAGAGCCAACAGCCTCGTGGGCGTGGGGCGTAAATTCTCACCGCTCCGCTCACATGCTCTGGTCATCAACAACCACTAGTGCAGTAGACCGGTGTAATCAAAATCTCTCCTGTTGGCCAAATTTATACCATATACCACTTATACCGCAACCCTGACGGAGACTTGAACCCTGGTCCCAGAGGGGTGAGGAAACAGTGCTAACCACTGCATCAGTATGCATCATATTATTATTATTATTATTATTATTATTATTATTATGGCTGTGTTATGGGTAGCACAGTGGCTCAGCTGCAAGCAAAATGTCCCTTGGGCTAGGGGTTCTCTGTGCTTGCATATACCCTTCTGAGTATGTGTGTGTACTCTGTGATGGGTTCTCATCCCATCCAGAGTGTTCTTAATTGTTTCCCATGCTTGCTGGTATAGGTTCCAGTGTCACTGTGGGCTTGTAAAGAATTACTGGCATAGAAAAGAAGTGGATGGCAAACATTCTGTTATTTCTTTTATTGATTTATAAAATTAAAACTAATAGACTGCAATTATCCGACAACTGTACAGAGCAGCTGTTGCTTCAATATTCATCTTGTAGTATATGCACCAAATTACCCTCTCTAGCAGAAAAGAATTTTCAGTGATTTGATTCTTTTTTTTCTGCTCAGGTATAATATTCTTTTCCCATTTGTTTAGTTTGTTCAGTGAAACTATTTTCCCAGTTTAGATGCGTCCTGTTGCCTGCTTCCTTTGGTTGAAGAATTTATTGTCCATACATCAGTACACCAGTAGGTGGCGAATGAGATTGTGCGATTTGCAACTACAATCAAAATCAACTTACTTGAGTCTCTGCAATATAAAAAAGGCTGTAATTCGCTCACTGAATGACGTATCTCTGTGGAAAATGGTGTGTAGTACACTGAGCCCAGGACTCACTTATTAAACATATATTAATGATTTAAGGAACACATTAATGCATGGAAGTGACCAGCATCAAAAGACTTAATAATTTATGAAACATATTTTATCCGATTGAGATCCAATTGTCTCATTTTACTGATCCCATTTTTTAATTGGTCAATTCTCATGTTATTCTTTTGTTTAAATTTTTAATATTACATATGTAGTATTGCCCAGCATGCACTATATTCATGACTCTGTATGTGCAGAGATGTGTTCTCTTTCTGTATTTGCATGGTTTCCTCCCTATTTTTCAAGTGGACTGAATACTTGGTGTCACCCTTAGTGTGTGAGGGAATGTGTGCTTGTAGGCGTGTCATTTGAGGGACTCCAGTGTTGTTCACATTCCCAGCTGGTTGATTACTGAAACTAGGCAGTGATTGCCTCCAGGAAAAAATCCAGAACTATTCTGGGAGACTAATGGGAGTAGCCTTAGGTCTGATAAGGTTTTGAATTTGTACAATGCAGTCAAGAATCAGTGGGTTTGGCAGCACCTGGCCCTCAGGCTCCTGAGCCAAGTGATCAAAGGTCATGTAATTAGTGTAAGAAGTTGAATTTTAACCAGGAAACCAAGAAGGCATTCTATAGTAAATTCTGCATAGCTTAATCAGATTATGAAAAATATTATTGTCATAATATTGTTCCCCCATGTTTGTAAAGGTTTGCTACTATAATCCAAAAATTTGTGGTTCAGTGACGTGGTGTTCCTAGATTTACCCCAGAGTATGATGTGCCCTCTGATGAACTGGTGTCACTTCCAGGGTTCTCTTCTGCCTTGATGCCTTTGCTTCCTGGAATATGTTTCAGGTTCACTATAAAAGATTGATGGATACAATTTAGTGAAGTATACATTGTAGGCCTGCTGCGAGTAGTGACGTCGATGCTGAAAATGTAATGATGTCTAAAACGCTTCAATTAATTGTAACAGATGTTTCCTTTAATATCATTACGTAATTCCGAGAGTAGTTCAAAGATCACAAAAAGCAACGTGCCTTTGTGCACAATGGGTTTGTTGGGACCAGTGTTATTATAAATTAAAATTGAAATGAAAATGGACACTAAAAAATACAAAAAAAAAATAAGAAAATAATTCATAAACTGAAATAAAAATATTTTTCCAAAAGAAAACATCTTTTGACCTTGTTTCTCCACAATATCTCCTCTTTTAAAATATGTTGTGGCTACTGAGCTGTCCCTTTCTTCACTGCCATTTCAATGCTTATCACTTCCATGATTTACCAAAACAGGAGCATGCAGCGTGCTCTAATAACCAAATTTAATAAACCATGTATATGCCAAATATATACAAATTACTATTGTCTTTTGGCCATCACAATACACAATATTTAATATTTTAAACATACTGCTAATCTGCTTACCAGATTGTGGACGAAACTAATGTCCATATAGTGCCGAAAAGTCAGTGTCCATTATCTAAAGCCTGCAATAATGTACAATTTGTTATTATTAATATAGATGTAATGGTCAGTTAGATTTTCTGGGGGAATATCAAAGACATTCCAAGTTAATCATTTAGATTAATCAACTAATCGGTAAAATAGTTTTAATACATAGAAAAACGGTCCTTAGCGGCAGCCCTAATACATTACTTGATTTCTTTGGATGAATAGATTTGTAATTTTTGAATGAGTGTACGCACTTATATATGTTAATCATACATCCAACCAGGCTTAGGGGAATGCAACCGCAAAACTAAATGAATTAAATAATAAAAACAGCGATACCAGTGGCCAATAATTAGGGCTGAATGATTTATCGATTTCAAATTTGAAAAAATGCGATTTGAAAAAACGCAATTAGCAAATCGCGAAGGCTGTGATTTAGGATATGCATTATACAGCACGTCTGACCAAGGGTTTAAAACTGTCATGAGAATAGTTTTATGAATTCATGCCATCCTCCTTGCGTGCCAGTCATGCTCACCACTCAGAAGTGGCCCAAAGTGACTGCGTATACACCCACAAACACAGGCATGTGAGACCATACATTTGTAGTGAGAAAAATATTGGTTCCGCTGCTGAGCCGTAAGTGAATTATCTACCTGTTTCATGGTTAGAGATTGTTTACAGAAAGGTCCTATTATTAGGGGTCCAAGTAGTGTTAGCCGCAAGCCTCCTATTATTTTCTTACTGGAATCGTTTTATTTTTATTACTTTATTTAACTTAACACAGCCACAGCTTTTGTGATAGTTGCTTTTTGCGTCATTGTTCTATGCTAATTTGACCCCTGTTGTACATGGAACTTTTTGGAAACACTTAGTTTACTATGTGTAAAAAAATTGGTTAGGCGCTGTTTGCAAACGCGACACTTAAAAATACAATCACTTTACACTTCAGGGACACAACCATGTAGTCGAAAGATTGCCGGTTCAAGTCCCCGACGCTAAACTACCGCTGAGGTACCCTGAGCAAGGTACTGTCCCCAAGCAATGCTTGCGTAGCTGCCCCCTGCTGTGTCACAATGTCACATGGGTTAAATGCAGAGGACACATTTTGTTGTTGCGTGCTGTGGTGCGTCAATGATGATGATTAATCACCTTCACAGATACAGATGATCAAGTTGATTGACCATGAAGGCATGAAGCTCAAATGGCATGGAGGTTGAGGAGAAGGCACTAACGCACCAAAGGTCCAAATGCACTGTGGCATATGGACTCTTATGATAAACTAAAGCCATGTGGTATTGTAATTCATGGTTGCATTTATGGGTCCAACCGTCATGTCTTGTTCTTGGAGGCATACACCACTGATAATGACCTGGATATTATTGTAAATTACTATACCTTGATAGATTCAAGCTTGAGAGGATGCCCATGTGAACAGAGGCACTGAAAATAGTCATGTGGAGCATAGGCTTTAGTTGTTGTGAAGAAATCACTGTGACAGTTTTATTTGTAGATGTAGCACTGTAAATCAATGCATTTGGTCATGGTGGGGAATCTTGGGGAACTTTTCATGAAGGGTTTCAAACCCTTCAAGATACAGTGGCCGATAAACATCTACAAACTACACATTCAGAAAACACTTGCAAATTCTGAAAATACTCCTGGCTCATTCCCCCTGGATTGTGTGTAGATTTGTGGAGTTTGTTTTACTTGTGTTTTCTAAATTTGCCGCACATTGACACTTACCGTAAATCATATCAACATGATATCTTCTGTAAAAGCTTAGTGCAGTTCTGCTTCCCCATCCTTGTTCAGGATTGATTGAATCATATACAATATTGTTTTGTAAATGAATGGGCTAGTTTTGTGAACATGAAAACAGCCTAGTCAGGGCTGTTTGCAATGCTAAGCAAAACCAGTCAAGTGATTCTCACAGCATGCAACAACAAAATTCAGTGTAAAACACTGAACTCTTACTTCATTTTCTTTTTCTTATACAACCCCAAACCGTTAAATGTTGGGACATTATGGAAAATGCAAAGAACTAAAAATAAAAAATGCAGTGATTCTATCATTTTCTTATTTTTTATTTAATTTGAGACAGTATGAACCCAAAATACACTATATTGCCAAAATTATTGGGCCACCCCACCAAATCATTGAATTCAGGTCATCCAATCACTTCCATGGCCAAAGGTGTAGAAAATCAAGCACCTAGGCATGCAGATTACATTTACAAACATTTGTGAAAGAATGGGTCACTCTCAGGTGTGGTACTGTGATAGGATGCCACCTTTGCAATAAATCCATTCGTAAAAGTTCCTCGCTACTAAATATTCCACCTTCAGCCATAAATGGTATTATAACAAAGTGGGAGCAATTGGAAAAAACAACTCAGCTACGAAATGGTAGGCCATGTAAAATCACAGAATGGGGACAGCGCATGCTAAGGCGCACAGTGTGGAGAAGTGTGCGCCAACTTTCTGCAGAGTCAGTAACTACAGACCTCCAAACTTCATGTAGCCTTCAGATTAGCTCAAGAACAGTGCATAGAGAGCTTCATGGAACTGGTTTCCATGGCCAAGCAGCTGCATCCAAGCCTTACATACTGTAAATGCAAAGCGTCGGATGCGGTGGTGTAAAGCACACTGCCACTGGACTCTAGAGCAGTGGAGAACTGTCCTCTGGAGTGAAAAATCACCCTTCTCTGTCTGGAAATCCAATAGGCGAGTTTGGGTTTGGCGGTTGCCAGGAGAACGGTACTTGCCTGACTGCATTGTGCCAAGTGTAAAGTTTGGTGGTGGGGGGTTGCTTTTCAGGGGTTGGGCTTGGCCCCATTGTTCCAGTGAAATAAACTCTTAATACTTCAGCATACAAAGCCATTTTGGACAATTTCATGCTCCCAACTTTGTGGGAACAGTTTGGGGATGGCCCCTTCCTGTTACAACATGACTACACACCAGTGCACAAAGCAAGGTCTATGGATGATGGATGAGCAAGTGTGGTGTGGAGGAACTTGACTGGCCTGCACAGAGCCCTGACCTCAACCCGATAGAACACCTTTCTGATGAATTAGAGCAGAGATTGCGAGCCAGTCCTTCTCATCCGACATCAGTGTCTGACCTCACAAATGCTCTCCTGGAAGAATGGTCAAAAATTCCCATAAACACATTCCTAAACCTTGTGGAAAGCCTTCTCAGTAGAGTTGAAGCTGTTAAACCTGCAAAGGGTGGGGCAACTCCATATTAAACCTTATGTATTTAGAATGGAATGTCATTAAAGTTCATGTGTGTGTAAAGGCAGGCATCCTAATACTTTTGGCAATATAGTGTATTTCATTTTTTGTCTGGTCATACATTCATACCAGCATTTCAGGCCTGGCAACACATCCCAAAAAAAAGTTGGGACGGTAAAGCATTCACCACTTTGTAATGTTGCTATTCTTTCTCACAAGCAATTAAAAGACATTTGAGGATACCAAGTGATGAAACGTCTCAGATTTTATTTTGTCCTATTCTTCCTGTAAACATGTCTTAAGGTGTACAACAGTATGGACCGTTTATTGTTGTGTTTTCCGTTTAACAATTCTCCACACATTCTCTGTTGGGGACAGGTCAGGACTGCAGGCAGGCCATTCTGGTACCCATACCAGTTTTGCATTGTCCTGTTGAAAAATGCATGGTGTATCCACGGGGATGAATAAAGTATCAATTAATAATAATAATAATTATTATTATTACTATTGTTAAAGGCTCAACCTTTCGTGCATACTGATTTTGTACCAAATCATGTTCACAGTCACCTGTTGACATCACCTGTTTGAAATTACATTTCTGTTTATTTATGTTTATTATTGCCCCTTTTTTTTTGGAATGTGTTGCAGGCCTGAAGTACAGGAATGGATGTATAGTAGCCAATTAAATTAAGTTGACCAGACAAAGCATGAACTATCTTGGGATCATACTGTCTGCAATGAAAAAAAAGTCAAAGTAATGTAGTTACATTCTTTGTATCCTCTACAGAAAATTCAAGCAAGAGCATTCCACATGTCAGCCTTTAAATCATGTCTGATGAATACTACTTGTGCATGGTTATCATGGAATTTCTACCAGATAGAACTGTAGACATCTATAAGAAGCCTCTTTCTGCAACCAGCATCTACAGCGTTATCTGGAAGTAAGCAATAGTGTGTTAGTGGTCTGGTAGTGTCTCTTGGTCAGAGACTATTCCTTTGTTTTTGTGGCAAGGTAGAAGCACAGATTTGGTAGTTTGACAGTGTCATATAAAAAACTAGTTGTGATAGCATGATTAAGTAGAGTCTACTTGAATTCCCATACTGTACATTTGATGTGAGCTCTGATTCATGGCATTTACTTGAGACATCACTGGGGGAAAAAAAGACCATTTGCAGAATTCAGTGAATCCAGCACTCATTGGTATGGAAACCATTCTTGTTCCCCAGACCAGTTTTGCCTTTAACCTGTTTAGATCCTCCTTTGGTACTGTGTATCCACCCTAATTCTATGAAGTGAGGCATTACCCTTGGCCAGGAACTGGATTGAGAGGGTTCAGGTTTCTCTTCACTTTGATTGTACTCCTTCAGTAACTTCATTTTCTCATGGAGGAAGGCCAGATTTCATTTTTAGGTGGTATTTTGATTCCTGCAGAAACTGTAAAGTGCAAGTGTGTCTCCATACGTGCAATGTGTCAGTTTATGTATTCATAAGTCAGTTTATGTATTATGTATTCTGTGTATTGAACGGAAAATTACCAGAATACCCAGTGCAAGACTTCCTAATAGCCCTAATGTTAACATGATGAAATTGTACCTAAAAATGGTTTAAATTTGTTGCACTTAGTTTACATTAGTATTTCTTAATCCTGGTCCTACTGACCTCCTGCTCTGACCTACTGAGTGAGGAAACACTGGTTTAGATAAATGAGATTTAGTCTCTCACTCAGGATATTACGTATAGGCTGATTCAGTATTTTACATATTGAAAACATTCATGTTCTTTATCATATTCATAAGAACATAATATTAGAAATTTACAAATGAGAGGAGGCCATTCGGCCCATCAAGCTTGTTTGGGGAGACTTCCAGTGGTAGCTCAGAGATGTTAAAATCTTATCTAGCTCTAGCTCTGCTTTAATTAAAGGAACCCAAGGTTTTAGCTTGTACTACACTAGCAGGAGGACTATTCCATACTCTTAACTACACACTCAAATCTTTCTCAAATCTATGGCCACAAGTTATTTTATTTGAACTAATACTGAAGTAACTATTTAACTGGACAGCATCCAGACCTGTTACAATCTTATACACTTGGATCATGTCCCCCCCTTAGTCTTCTTTTCTTGAGGCTGAACAGATTAAGCTCAGCTAACCTCTCCTCATAAGACTTTCTTTTAAGCCCAGTAATAATTTTTGTAGTCCTGCGTTGAACCCTTTCTAAGGCAGCGATGTACTTTTAAGGTAAGGTGACGAGAACTACCCACAACATTCTAGGTGGAGCCTTACCAAGGAATTGTATAGTCTTACCTTCATTCACTTAAACTCCACATGCCTGGAAATGCAACATCCTATTAGCCTTTTTAAGTGCTTCCTCAAATTAGTAAGAGATGGATTTGGAAGCATCAACATACACACCAATATATTTCTCACAACCAGCTTCCTGGTTGCTGGGAGAAAGCGGTGTTGAGCTGCAGCGATTGTTTGTTGTAGTGTTTGGAGGGATATTTCGAGTGTTTGTGTGCTATAACTGTTACGT
>JAODKM010000118.1:27648234-27669482 GCA_026780845.1 Petrocephalus sullivani
CACTTTGGGTGTCAACCACCTGTTTGTCAGACTCAAGACTCAAGGAACGTCAGATTATTATTATTATTATTATTATTCACAAATGGATATTCTTTTTTCAGAATAAGTAGGGGAGCTGTAGTTGGCAGATACACAAATGGAACTGAACAGCTTTAAAAAAATTGTGGAAACTGAGGCCAGGCATCATTTAATACCTGACTGCAAGAAAAAGCCTGATATATACAAAAAAAACAGGGTCAGGTTTATCATTAATGCCTCGTCCATATGTGTGTTAATTTAATGTGTTAATTTAAAGGGGTTTTACTTGCGTTAAATTTACAGTCTTATCATTTTATTTAGCAGATGATTTTGTGCAAAGTGACATTCAAGAGAGCTGGATAGAATTTTTTCTATTTCCTATGGTGAGCTCAAAATTGACTAATGCTTCCATTTTGGGCTCCCAGCACGTGTGCTTGTGAGGTGAAATGAAGTATGCACTGTCACCTGTTCATTGTTGAAGAGGTTAGTAGGAGGCTTTTGTGGCTGTGCAGGAAACTGACCAGAAGCTTCTGGCAAAGTGAGACCACATTCCTTACTGGGCTTTTAAAAAAGGTATGAGTGTGTGGTACAGAGAGTATGTGTGGGGGATGATTCCTAGAGTGGTCCAATAATTGTCCTATACAGACGTTTTATCCATAATTCAGGTTGTTTCAGGAAAAAAGAGGTCAGTTGCAGTCAAGAAGTCAGTTACAATTCTACCGCTGCAGTTGTTGGTGACACAGCACATTAGTGTCCAGTGGACTGCTGCATAGTTATATTAGCAAAGAAGAACAACATGCTTTTATGTCTTTTATCTCAAATATTGTCCTGGCTTTTAAGAATGTCTGACACATTGATGTAATAAATGGATTTGGATGGAGGGGAGTGCAGCTTAAAAGTGCATAAAAATCATATTTGTTCTTATGAGGTTTTTTTTATCATTATCGTTGTCATGCCTAGTGTGATTGACACGTAATGTCAATAAATAAAAAAAACTAAATTTGAAAAACTGATTGAAGGCAGAGAGAATATCTGCTATAGAGTATGTTTAAACATCTGCAGCATTGGGAAGATGTAATGTAACTACTTGGTCAATTCAAATTTAACCAAACAAGGAGCTTGCCAGTTACCGTTAGTATATTTGTGTAGCTTATTCTTCTCAATATGACTGCGTAACCCGGGTAAAGAAGAAATCACAGTGACAATGCAGAATCTGTTAGTCCATCAACAGAGAGCACTGATGTCTCACATTTTGTATACTTACTGACTTTATTGACTATTTGATTAGATGACTATTTTTCTCCTGCAAAAAAAAGTATTAACAGATTTCTTAATACCATATATATTGTTTATTAGAAAACAGCAACTATCAGTGTCTATCGTGAGAAGGGCTTTCTGTATCTAAAAGTGTAACACAGTTCTACTGTGTTTCTGGCTTAAGCAAATTCACAGTCATGGTTAAACATTCAAAACGCTAGTCTTTTGTCCAGAAGTCAGCCTGGGCTCAACTGGCGTCAGACATTAGTAAGTAGTTCATGGTGGTAATACAAAGGGCTTTTGTACAAATGTTTAACCTGTGCAGTAGCATTTGGGTGTCCACAAGTTTACTGGATAGGGAATCGCACAGCCCTTTCACTGCCTAGAGTTATTTACCAAAATGCCAGCAGTGGAAAAAGACTACGTAAACAGCTAATGTGACTGTTTCATCTACATAGATTATTTTGTTGAGACATTTGTATGGGTAGCCTGTGAGTACACTTATTATTACTGACCTGTGGAGCCTGAAACAGTATGCAGCACAGACCTGTGTAAACTCTTACTACAGGATACACTGCATCTGGGCATGAGAGCTAATCTCAAGTTTTGGTAGCTAATCTCACATATAAACAAGATGTTTCCTCTGGTGTTAGTGTCTCATTGAAAATTCTATTTTCATGAAGTGATTAAGTACAATATAAACTTTTCTATTAATTACTGCAGCTGGATCAGAGACTAAAAGTCTAAAGCTTTCTTGAGAAGGTTCCCTGGGGATAGGTAAAGTTTAATTTGATTTGATTCAAATTTTATTTATTGGAACCTATTTTCAATCTAATTTAACGAAGAGTTTGCACTCATATGTTTACAAACTTTATGTGTTGCCCTCTGTTTTTGTCTTACTGGAAGCCTCTAATATAATATAGGAGATGACAGACACATTGGCAAAGCAACTGCATGTTGGGTTATCTGCAAAACATGCTTAGCACTGCATATTTGTGTTGTTTTCTTGGAAGTAAACCTAATAATAATTCCACCAAATTGCAAGTTTGTCATTCATTACATATAATAATAATAATAATAAAAATAATAATAATAATGAATGATATTTATTCATAACAATGTATAATATACTTTTAATTTTAATTATATAATTTTCCAAATATTTTTCTGAATTCATAATATCATGGAATGCCTAGATGGAACCCATGGTACCCTCACAGTAAATGCAGGAGGATACATGAACACACAGAATTAATGCACATGCAGTGATGAAACACTTTATTCTAGTTCAAAACTGTATTTCCCAAAAGGCCTACCTATGTCTACTGTCAAGATCAAACAAAGAATATTCAATGTCCAAGCAAAAAAAAACCCTGGTCTAAATCCTGACTCACTTTCTGGAATAGCCCTTTGATGCCATAGAACACATCTCAAGCTTAAGGCCTGGGGATCACATCCAGCCCACAACACAGAACACAATTCTTTATAGCCTGTGAAATGATTTTCATATTCTGTCTCAAATGGCCATGTGAATAGGGGTGTAATGGAACACAAACATCATGGGTCCGTACAAACCTCGGTTTGGGGTTCGTGGCTTGGGGCAATTTCAGTATAGCAGAGAAAATTTAATTTGTTTCTAGCTTATTTATTAAAACTGCAAACGCAAACCAAAGGCAATGTGTCTGATGTCAACATGTCTGAATTATGAAATATAAGGGATGTTTATATGTGTGTGCTTGAATAATCATGTCATCACTTAGTTACATGTAGATTATGTTTCAAAATATGTAGTTTATGATAATGAACATAGTCACCAAAGCTCATTGAATTTAGCTTGCTTCCTTCATTTTATGAATGTTGTATAACATATTAGTTTTGCACAGTTTGAGACTTGTAATAGATAACCATTGTCTGTTTACCTTGGCTCATACCCTTTGGCTTCATGGAAATGACCCAAGCTACTTTACCCAACAACAGTGTAGTTCCCATGCTAGCATTGAAAAATAGTGTAGTTCTGCTGCCACCTTATGGAATATATTGTAACTACAGTAAACCACTTAATATTTATATATACACATACACACACCTGCATATACTTAAACAAATATGAATGTAATCTGTTCTACTAGTAATACTATTTTGATTTTTTTCTTCTGGTTGATGGATGCTCAGGAACCATATTGGAGCATTGAATCAGATGGTTAGAATTAAATACATTTGTTTCTGTGAAACCCTTCGTACAATTTTTCTTTGCTCTAGTTAGGTTGTTATTTCTAGTAGAAATGTAACATTCTTAGTGTATACTTTCTCTGAACCTTTAATGAAAGCTGAGACAATTTTTGTAATTTTATTATTGTTTTTGGATCAAATACCAGAAACAAAGTGGTGCCTGTGTTTGAGGACATTCAAAATGTCATGTAATATACTAATCACAATTTTTTTGTTTCTTGAAAAAAAATTATGAATGCAAAATACATCCATTCGTCCTTCATTGTCCTTGGTCAACATCTTCCTTGTTAGGTTGACTTTCTGACATCTGACCTTTGACCCTTCATTCTGCCTTAATTTTTTCCTGTTTACATCTGTGTCTGAGGGGTCCTGAGGGCTGCGGTACTTCATTCTGCTTGTCTGAGTTTCCAGATGACTTCCCTTAACGTAGGTAGTGTACCAAATATTTCCTCTGCTTGACAGCTGCATGCCTGCTCAACAGCACACCGGATCCATGGGTCACAGACAAGCACTGTAGTTCTTTCAAATTGTATGAGAAGCAGCAGTCCAATTAAAAATAAATAGATTTTTATTAACCTTTTTGCTAACACCACTAATGACATTCAAAGCCAATAAGTAATGTAAGGAGCAGAATTTGAAACAGGTTTTGTGTTGTGTTCCACTATGCTGAAACTCAATGAGACATTTTGCAATTGCATAAATTACACCATCAAACATCATAATCACTACTAACAATAATTTTCTAATAATTTAATAAACTGTGTAAATATTAAATGTACTGCCACTTAGGATGTTTGTATACTATGCATGTTTTGTGTTCCGTGAAGTTAAGCATTGCATATATCATTTTTATCACATTTATTTTTTTGCATTACTGAAAACCCCTCTTTTCTTTCCCACACCTCAGGTCTTTTGTGAAGTGGAAGAGAAGGAGGCAAATAGTAACGGGAGCTCGGGGTTCTGTCTCCAGGCTGAGCACGCCGGCATCCGCACCTACTACTTCAGTGCCGACAGCGCGGAGGAGCAAGACGACTGGGTGCACGCCATGAGTGAGGCGGCGCGCATGCATTTCATGCCTGGACTGAGGTACTGTTCTCATGTAACCCTATCTCCATGGCCATACTGTACATATTGCAATCACTGGAATAAATGACTCCCACCTAATTAGATTAATGCTGGTGCCAAACTTCAATAGTTTAACGGCACAAGATACTCTTATGTATTGAAAAATGGCTTCTCATTTGTTTTTGATATTTTGATAGCTACGGAGGCAATTTCATCAGCATTAGTTAGCCAATAAGCAAACAGGCTACTCATACCGAGACCTAAAAGAGCTGGGCGATATGATGTTATTCATCAATCAAAGATATCAGAAAAATAACCTGTTGTCATTATCTGACAGTGACTAACTGGCAATCATTGCCTTTGCTGGGGAAGTAGGTTTAGGCTACATACAAATTTGGCTTTCAGTTCAGTTATCTAGTCTGGATTTCCAACTCTTCATACGGTATGCAAAGGTATGTAAATGTCGTAATAATGGTGGTACCTGGCTAGGGCTTACTGAAGGTAGTGAGCCACTGCTTCAGACGGTCTGCTGTCAGGGCTCGACATTTTGTTTCCATTGTTCGGGGATCAGTGTTTTGTTCTTTATACACCAGATCATGCATTTTGTGCATTGCCTCCTGTTGCTTTGAAAACTCGCATTCAGGTGGAAATTACCATAGTATTTTGATACAAGCTGGTTATAGGCATTCGTAACTTACATGACTCACCATTGTAGGTTAATTTGAATTTGCAATTTGGTCACTCTGAAGTTCTTTTTCATGTGGCATCTTCATTATTTTTCCTAAACTCATACATTGCATATACTATACTGTACATGAATCATAATAATATATATGAATAACTAATGTAAGCCTGTTATTGGGGTGACACCCAAATTTTGGTTGCTGTTATTTCTGTTGTGTAAGCTGCATTTGTTCTAGCAGGAACAACTCAGAGAACATCCCTCCAGCGGGAGGGAACACCATCGCAGTGACTAAAGGAGCAGAGCCTCACCGGCATGGCGAGGGCGATGGCCAGAGGATGGAATCCAGGAAGGCATTTCAGCAGGATGCTAAGCCTGAGGTGAATGGTGTGGAATCCAGCCCCACCACACTGCGGACTCCAGACTTAAACAGCAGAGACAGTGTCTCCCATCCCAATGGGTGGGGAAAGTCTGAGGTTCCCCATGGCCCAGGCTTCCAACCACAGGAATCACATGATCCACGGGAAAACACAGTGCTGCGCAGGGGCTTTGTGCCAAGGACACAATCAGAGAGGGTGGCACAGAGAAAAACCTCCATGACACAGCTGCAGCAATGGGTGAACCAGCGGAGGAGCATGACTGCTCAGGAGGACATACGCAGGTACTGCTTTTTTTGATTAGCAATGGGTACAAATATGCATGGTTGTACTGATACATGTTTAATGCATTGATGAAAGCCATATAATATTTCAGAAGTACCTGAATATTTACTTACCTTACTTACAGTAAAGAATGTTCAGTTGCAAATCTGCAAATCTAGAGGACTGAGTCTTTAAATACAGAGGCCTCTCATTTATTGTCACTCTGTCTAAGGGCGTTTTCCAAATGCTATAAATGTAAATGTGCTTATCATCTTTTTATCAACCATGCCCTAGGTTATTTAGCAGCTGCTGAAATACTGCTCTTATTTGGAAGCAGTTCTTCCAGTGAAAACATATAGCCGTCATAGTGATGGAGACACTAGTTCCTCAGAGTCCTCCTAATGCACCTGATATCTCCTCCCGTAGTCCTTCTCGCTTCTACACAGTGAACCGAGGCATGGCTCCTGAATACTACGGAGTTTACAGTGGCTCTCCTTACGTCGAAGAGTACCCCCTGTATCCCCCAGGCGTACGGCCTGAGAGCATCTGCTCCATGACAGCTGGCTTTGATAAGCTATCACCCCGGTGGACGGCCGAAGAACGCAGGCGCTCTCTGATAGATGGGCCCCTCTATGGGCGTGATCCCCAGTGGGCAGCTGCTCCGCCTGCCCCTCCCCCAGGCTACTACCACGGCCAGCTGGAGTCAGCTGAAACCTCCATGCGCCGTCTGTCCATGCAGCCACGCTCGCGTTCTGTGCCGCGGTCGCCTTCTGCCTCCTCCCCAGGGCCATACTCCCCTGGGCCTCGCAGCTTCCCATCACCAGTCCGCTCTCCCAGTGCTCCCTTTGACCGCGGCCCAGGACGACACCGTGACGATCCCATTTATGCTGACCCCTCCATTTATGGCCTCAGAAGGTCAATCAGCTCACCTAAGGTACTACTCTCTACCCTCTAGATTCGTATTCTTTCCTTGTCCGGATTTAAGTCAGTTAATTATACATTTAAAAAAGATATTAACAGGTTTTATCGTATGTTTTTACATACACACTTACATGCATGTTTAAATTTCATTTCATTTTCCTTCTTTATCTCAGTACGAGTATCCCAGAGACAGACGGTCCATTAGCCAAGCAATGTATCATTACAAGTACCCTGGTTCACCTTCTCTGCACGACAAAATGGTATGTTCTAGATTTACTCGTGTATGTGTGTGGATAATACATAGTTACCTATGGACAGAGGATTAAAGTTGATATAGTTGTGCCAAACGTGCAGTCTGGCTAGTAGTGCTGGGACACTTGGGCTAGTTAGGGGGACTGCCCCTATGGCGTGTGTGTTTGCTTTGGGATGGTTCTGTGTGTTGAGAATTCAACTTCTCTTTGCCCCCTGTTTCTATTTGTCTTTTACTTCTGCGGCTACTGCTGCTCTGCTTGCCCCAGGATGACATCTTAGACCTTCAGCTTCAGAGGAACCTCGAGTACTTAGACCAGCAGGTGGGTGCTTCATCTTGTGTTCTCCATTGTAATTAATTGAAGGTTCCTTTAAGGCGTTTTGAGAGTTTTCTTCCCTAGGCTACTTCCAGGTGAGTTTTTACAGAGTCTGAACTAAACAAAACTATGTAACATTGTGTAATATTATGTAGTATGTATTATGTATAAGTATCTGTCTGCATATCTATATTTGATGTGTGATCTAAATAACGTTTAATTTTTCAGGCAGTTTAATTTTGTTTAATTATGTTTAATTTTTTGCTATCACTAAAAATTAACTCAATATAGTATTTGAAAGACGAACATTGTGGCTGTGTTTTAAAGGAAAGCTTGGAATGAAATTTAAATGCATCTTTCAGAAGACTGAGCAGATTGACTTTTAATATTTCCTGTTAGATGTGGGAAAGTTTTTTACAGCTTCTCTCAGAACCAAACTCCTTTCCACCTTCACTGTCCTGCCTTCCCTCTGCCACTCTCTTTGTCTCACTCCATGGGTCTGTGAACACCATACTGAAGGAGAGGGCTAAAGCAATGCAGTGCTTAACATCAGTGCAGGGGCACTGTATCTACTATACATCCTACATCTAGCTAAACCAGCTTAATTTCATAAGCATTTAACCACTCCTATTACAGCTCTTAGCATTCATTGTAGTTACGCAATCACCTATTTCACAATTTGCAATTAGTCCCTCAGCAAGGTGGACAGGCAGAGAGAGTGACCTTGTATTTCACTCCAGGTGATGGAGAGCGACCGCTTGATCGGCTTGGTCACCAGAATGGTGGAGCGCTCACCCAGAGCCAAATTCTACCTACAAGTAAGAGAGGAAGGATTGTCAGAGAGAGGCAGGCTATGGGCTTGTAACTCCTGCAGGAGGGGAGAGCCATCACCTGAGGGCCTTAACTTCCAAAGTATAGTGAATGGAGGGTAATAACCATAATCTGGCATGGTTACAGTTTTTGCGCAAGGTGAACTGTACCAATCTGAAATACCATGTTGGCCCGAATATAAGACACCCTAATTATGAGACGAAATTTGTTGAAATACCGAAGCACAGGCAACCGCATTATAATAAGTTTATGAAACAGCAAACTAATAAACAAATGTATTATTTAGGGAAGTAAAGGATAGATAATCAATAATACAAACTCCACAACCCTAGAGGGCACAGAACGTTTTCAATGCAGCAGACCCACATACTGTAATGATGCATAGGAGAAGCTATACTTGATCTTGTGCTCTCTAATAACCATGATAGGATTGGGAAGCTTGAGGTTTTAGATCCACTTGGCAGTAGTGATCACAACATTGTTAAACTGGAGGTCAATTTTAGTGTCCTAAAAGCAAAGTCCAAAATGAAGATATACAATGTTAGGAAGGCTAACTTTAATGGCATGAAAATGAAGCTAGAGACTGTTAACTGAGTGGAGTTAAATAACAAAACGATTGAAGAGGACTTTTTAAAAAACACATTATTACAAGTGCAAGGGGACTTCATACCAGTATACAGCAAAATTAAATCTAGGAAACCAAGGTGGTTTACTACTGAAATTAAGAATAAAGTCAGGAGGAAAATGCAAGATAACTAATGATGTCAGAACAAAACAGGAGTATCTAAGTCTACAGGTTGAGTTGAAAAATAATATTAGACTCGGTAAGAGGAAGGCCGAAAGGAAGGTGGCATTAGAGGCTAAGGATAACATGAAAAGTTTCTTCCAGTATTTCAACTCCAAAAGAGTTCTAAAACCTGAAGTGACTAATCTGCAGAATAGTGAGGGCCTTACAATTGAAAATGAAATCGATATAGTAAATGAGTTTAATGGCTGTTTTGCACAAGTATTCACTGTAGAAAACATGGATAACTTACCAACGATCATTCCTAATCCAGCTTTGTCTTTGAATGATATATGTATAACTGACGCTGAGGTGCTACAAAGCCTAGCCAACCTTAAAATAAATAAATGGCCGGGCCCTGGTGGCATTTTACCTGAGGGATATTATTTGTCGACCTCTAACTTTGCTTTTCCAGAAATACTTATGAGCTGGTATGGTACCTTTTGATTGGAAGCATGCCAACATAACATCCATATTCAAATAAGGGGAGAGAAATAATCCATCAAACTATAGGCCAATTAATCTAACTTGCATAACTGGTAAAGTTATGGAGGCTGTAGTCAAGGAGAAAATGGTAGATTACCTGGGATAGCCAGCATGAATATAGGAGATGTAGATCCTGTTTAACAGATCTTCTGGAGTTTTTTGAGGAAGCTACTCGGGAAGTTGATGATAAGAAGGCCTATGATGTCATCTACTTAGATTTCTAAAAGGTTTTTGATGTTGTCCCCCAAAAGAGGCTCCTACTTAAGTTCAAAGCGACAGGGATTTTAGGAACTGTAACAATCTGGATTGATAACTGGTTAACAGATAGGAAGCAGTGAGTAGTTATTAGGGGCATAATGTCTCGGTGGGCCTGTGTTCATAGTGGGGTACCACAGGGTTCAATTTTGGGGCCACTCTTTTTCGCAGTTTATTTAAACGATACTGACACCAATATATACAGTAAATTGGTCAAATTTGCAGACGACACCAAGGTGGGTGGTGTAGTGGTTACTGTAACAGGAGCACAGAGGCTACAACGGGATCTAGATCAAATTAGTGACTGGGCTGATACCTGGCAGATGAAGTTTAATGGGGATAAGTGCAAGGTAATCCATGTAGGGAACAAAAATATAAGACACAAGTATTTTATGGGTGCCACGGAAATACAGGAAGCAGATTGTGAGAAAGACCTTGGTGTATATGTTTATGCTTCCATGTCCCACTCTCGCCAGTGTGGGGAAGCAATTAAAGAGGCCAATAGGATGTTGGGTTACATCAAGGGAGACAATGTTAAGACTTTACCATTCCTTGGTAGGACCTCACCTACAATATTGTGTGCAGTTCTGTTCACCTTACCTTAAAAAGGATATTGCTGCCTTAAAAAGGGTTCAACGCTGGGTTACAAAAATGATTCCTGGGCTAAAAGGAATGTCTTATGAGGAAAGGTTAGCTGAGCTCAATCTATTCAGCCTAGAGCAAAGGAGACTAAGGGGGGGCATGATCCAGGTATATAAGATTCTAACAGGTCTGGGTGCTGTACAATTAAATAGTTACTTCAGCATTAGTTCAAATAGAACTCGTGGCCATAGCAGGAAATTAGTGGGAGAACATTTCAAACTGGAGTTGAGAAAAAACTTCTTTACACAACATGTAGTTATGGAATAGTCTTCCTGATAGCGTAGTGCAAGCTAAATCCTTGGGTTCCTTTAAAGCAGAGCTAGACAAGATTTTAAGATCTCTGAGCTACTAGTGGAAGGCTCCCCAAACATGCTTGATGGGCCGAGTGGCCTTGTCTCGTTTGTAAATTTCTTATGTTCTTATGTTCTTAATGAGCGAAAAAACATATTGTAGGGAGTCGTTGAGTCATTTTAATAAGGGATATGACAGCTCTTTTAAAGTGAAAGTTACATACTTTCTCTATTAACAGCCACTTTGGGTTTAATACTAGCAGTGGCACAGACAGCCAGCAATTTACATGGCAGTTACACGCTAATGAAACACATGAAACTTTTACAATTTCAACATTTACAATTACAATTACAATTAATACACATATTAATTTACAAAATTTATAGATTTGTGTGGTGCAGAGCAAAGCATGCTGGGAACTGTATAATTATTCCTGCTGACCAACCGCGCTGTGTCATATTATGTCAGCCAGTCATGGACTGTGGGTGGGATCATGGCTCATACCACAGCATATTGCTAAAACAATGCTGATTGCGTTTACTGTAGGCTACTTCCTTTTAAAAATCTGCTCAATGAGTCTTGGGATAGGTTGGCCCATGAATGATTCATCAGGTGCATTTCAAGGCCACATTTGAAGGAGCCTTTGAAATGAGACAGTCTTGTCGTGCCACTAGGACGTATAAGTTTTTCGAATGCAGCCTGAATTGGGACACAGCTTACGTTTGAAGTATGCAGCCACCTTTACCAAGAATATGGTTAATTTACACCATCTAATGTTGTATGTGTATAATGACATTTAAATTCTAGTCCTTGAATAATAGACTATCCCAGTATTTTACATGTAGTTTTTCGGGAAAAAAACACTGTCTTGCATTCGGGCCAAAACAGTTGCACAAAAGCTATACCAAACCTAAGGTGAGAAACTTCATCCTTATCATTATTAATTTAGTTAAATAACACCGTCTGATGGGTAAGGTCATAAGATGCAGAGTAACCCAAAGAAAAGTCACTGAGGGGATCTCAGTGGGAATCATCACATAAAGCCTGCCTCTCTACTCTCTAGAAGAAAGCAGCATGAAGACATTAGATATTCACCTTACTTCACAGAACATTTATATTTAATGTCCATTTCTGTCATTTGCCTGCTCATGTTATTTCATATTATTCTCTTATTTATAAGCCCAACTTTATTATTACTTCATCCAACTACGAGATTCTCAAACTGTGGAGCGCAAGATGATTTCCTGAATTTTTTTTAGTTGTTTCTTTTGTCACTAGCCTCCCTGCTCTGCCAATTTTATCGGTAGCATTCATGTAGCTGGTCATTGATAATGTATCATGTATCACCTTGGCAAAATTTATCAAGGCGGAATTGAATCATGTCACGTTTTTTGGAGAAGTGTGTGTAAGGTAGTCCTGTAATATTTTCATTGGCGAACCCCCATCCCCATCGACAAAACTTATCTTGGGAGAATTTAACCATGTTTTGGTGACACATGAAAGAACATGGTGCATCTAATTGCATTAAGACAAGTCACACAAAGTGCTCCAGGGACGCCGGGTATATAACCTGACTTTGCTCTCCCCCCAAGCTTCGCTCTGAATTGTGTGTGTATGTATTTGTAAATTGTAACTAAATGACCACAAAACAGAGCATTTGCCCATTAAAAATGCAGATGATTAAATTTGGAATGGGTGACATTATGCATTATCAGGGCCATCAACGTGTGGGATACCGGGTCAGTTGTCCTTGGGCCCTGGGTAAAAGGGGCACAAAAGGGTCCTATAACAGTTAAATAATCTGCTGCAATAAATATAATATTTGTGAATCACACAAAGCTTAATGTTATATAACTTCCTAATTTCCCTTGACATTGTGGTCAAAAACAATTTTATTTTCCCTCCCTATAATATTAAAAATGGTTTGGTCTGCTCTTTTAGTACTGGTCAAATAAAAGCAATGCCTTACCATGCAGAAAAAGCAAAAAATGAGGGGTGATAAACCTGGTTTAATATTTTGAAGATTTTAGAGTACATTTGTTACGTTTTTCATGTTCTGAACCTGTTTAAGGGCAGTTCTAGGAGGATTTTAAGTAAAAAGGAAGGAAATAAATAACTTGAATTGTATGTTATTATCAGTATTGTTTGATATGTAAAAAATCATGATAAAATATTTTACAATATTGTTCAGCCCTTGGCTAATATCAAACTTGATTTACAAAAAAATGTTTTACGTACTGTCTGTCTGTCATTAGACGTTGCAGCAAGATAAGGATAAAATGCTCACCTTCGATACAACAGGGTGATATTTTGCGTGAATTTCTCATACACCTGTCTCATTTACATGACCAGCCAGAAATGCTCAGGTGTGTATCCATACGTGGTGTAAACTAGATGGTTGTCGCGTCGTCGTTTTCTTGACTGACAAAACGGAGGTGAAAATATGATGATATGAGTTTACCATGATATGAGTTTTCACCAGGTGCAGTATTAAAGCCAATTCATATTTTATTATCGCACATCTAATTTTGGTCACGCATAGGGTGAGGTGACTTTTTTTTTTGTCAGTCAGAGATCATGTGTGCATGTCAACAGTGCATGTGCAAGGAAATAAAGTATGTGTCCAGATAATTAATACTGATTATATACTATGGTGTATGGTACTTTCAAAAGCAATACTATTCCAGAATGTTGAAATCTCAGTCATTAAATTCGCCGGGGGCGGAATTTGACATAAGGATTTGGGATTGCTGTGATAAGCCATACAACTTTAATACTGCCCAAGCCTAGACTACGAAATTTAAAAATGTTCATAAAATGTCATTACTGTTTGTCGTCACATTGATAGCTAGATAGCTAGCTAACCAACATAATTGTGAATATAAAAGCAAGATTAGTTTGTTGCTCACACTGACATATTTGACTTTCTGACAACAGTCCATATAAGTCCATTTAAAATATGAAACTCTTCACTGACGGCTGTGTAAAGATGGATTTCTTTTTGTGGTGCTAAGGGTGTCTCATTACGTTGTTTTAGGTTTATTTTGTAAAGTGGTTTCTGAGAAAACTCATTTTTTCATGCTCCAGAAATAATGGATTTTTGGAGATACATATTTTTCATCGGACAGCGACAATATACAGGTGAGAACAAGGCTCAGGGTCTGAGTGTCGGCCATTTATCCAGCACCCCTGGAGCATTTTTCAAGGCTACAAATCAAGGGCCAAGTGGTAATGCATCTACTCATCTGAGCACAGGATTTGATCCAGCAACCTTTCAATCACAGGCACAGAACCGGAACCCACACTCCACCCCAGTTTAAAAATAATAGGAGCTTGATTATTTTCACATATTTTGTTCCACCTCCTCTTCCCTTTTCCTTTCATTTCATGACTTGCCTTCATGACTTGCTTTCACTGTAACCCTTAAAATACAAAGGATCAATTTAGTCCACTAGAGATACTCATTTATAGCCAAATGCTAAACACAGCCTTTCCTATTTATCTGAAAGCCAAATATCTCTAAAGCAATGGACACTGAAATCATCATTAACAATGTTGTTCGAATGGTTTGACTGGTTTTAAATGATTGTTTCAAAATTGAGCACATAATTATGCTTCTTTTACATTATAATTTTAGTTCAATGGGAACCAACACTTTACATCTGCAAAACACCTGTTTTAGACCACTCTGCATAGTGTGATATTGTGTAAGGGAATCTTTTTAGGTCCTCACTACAGTGTCTAAATCTGTGCTGGTTTTTAAATAGTCAATCGGTCTTTTCCCTTTTTTTCCTGCAGGTTCCCCCATTCCATGATGTCTACAGGGACATTCATCCATTGTACAAGACTAATGAGATTGAAACTGGCGTAAGGCTTTTCACTCTACTTCTGTCTCACAGCAGTTAATAATAAAATTTTAATATAACTGTACATTTTGTTACTGGACAGTCGTAAAAAAAGTTATATTTGTGATGATGTCCTTTGTAATCTCCTTTCTGTAGAAATTACTGGGTCGACTGTGTGACCAGCACAGGCTTTTAAAAGAGCAGGAGGCAGTAGTTCAACGTCTGCGTATGGAGAAGGTAAAGCTGATGCTGTAAACCAGAACAGAAACATCTAGTTTAGATATAAACAAACCTGACTGCTAACACTTTTGGGAAAACTTTTGTGATAACACAACTTCTGACTAATGTTTAACAAAAAAAGTAATTTTTCATGGCAGCATGATGGCAAGGTTCCTCTAGTTCAATAACAACTAACAACTGATACAACTTGCCAGCAGCTGAAACTAGGGCTGTCAAGTACCCCTAAATAGGGCAAATTAATCTAATAGTGGGTTTCAAAATCTGTGTGTAAATCCTGAGGCTTGAAAGGTAATTTTTTACAATATAATTAAACTTTTTAAATAGTTCTTTAATACATAATACTTGTGTAATTGTACAAGGAAGCAGAAGGCCTGATCATTCATGTTTGTAGGAGTTATCAGTCATCCACTTTTTGACTTAGTAAGGAAGTTATCAGCAGTTTGTGTTCATGGCATTCAAAGGAAACAGTGTTATACTAAATTCATTGTATTCTAAATGCAGCTTTTAGAACAATCATCTGGCTAAAGCAACCTTAAATAATCTGGAGGAACACTAAATGAAATATATCTGATAAAGATAAGTCTATTTCCCCTAACAATTCATTTGTGCTGTCTTATGGCTCACAGGAGAGCCTGGAGGGGTCACTGGTGGCCACACACCAGGAACTGGAGCTGTACAGGAACCAGCCCTCTGTGGCCAGCAAGCTGCAGCTGAAGAAGGAAACGCTGCAAAACCAGCTCATCAATATTCGTGGAGAACTTTCACAGGCTTCCAGTGTAAGACATACAAGCTGGGTCACAAGCTAGGATGTAGCTTAATGGGTGATTAGTGATGAAAGGAAAGTAACCCAATGTTTTGTTCAGGGGCGACGGGGGGTGGGGGGTGGGGGGGGGGGGTTTGTTGGGTTACCACATACAAACAAAATAGCATTGACATCTAAGGCATCACAGAGTGGTTGATGGTTGATTGTTGAATTGTTGAAGGATTGTTGAATTATTTAAGGAGGAACGGGAAAGCATACAGATAAACGACATTAAACGACAGATAAACGATAAACACATGACGGAATGCATAAGGCAGAAGAAAATAACTGGCAAGATGGCAATGAAACACAGGATACATAATAAATTAGCATGTCAAATGTGAACAGTAACAGTTCTTAAAAAAGCTGTATGCTTATGTATACGTTTGAAAAACAATTACTGCTCCTCCTCTTAATAATAATAGGCCCTGACAACAACTCGGATGGAGTTTGATGCACTGGAGGATGAGGTTAATGCTGTTCACGGTGACCTCTGGGAGCAGCTGAATGCTGGTGGACAGGTAAAGACACACCTAAAAGTTAATTGTTCCAGGCTTCAGACGGCTCTCTTTTCATGTATTTGGATACCCCGAATTTTCATTTTTGTTGTAATCATTTTAGAATGTCCTATGATAATAAAATTAGTACATTATCTTCTTTTTCATCACGTAATTCAAAATAAGGTACCTAATGAAATAGTTGCATGTCCATGTTCGTCAGTACACATAAATCTCCTTGTTCACTTCACCTTGTGTTCTCTTGTAGATATTTGCCACAAACAATGAAACAATAAGTTATGACAGTGCTGACCTTGTAAAAAACTTACAGCTCATTTTCAGCAACTTTTTTTGTATTATATAACAGCCAGATTAGAACTTGATAACACAGAAGTAGACTTTTTTGTATCAATTATTAACAAGCCTAAATTATTCATTACTCATTCATTATGCATCTCTACAACAACTTTTTTCCCTCCACCATGGCCCTGTTAATGTGCTGATTAATGTTTCAAAACCGGTATACTGACTATAACTGAGGATTTCTGTTTTGTAATGTGACTATATGAAAGTGCCTGCTTCTATATTTTTTTAATAAAGTAACAATGGGTACATTTGGAACAATCTGAGGCCCCCTGGTGTCCCTTATAGAATAGACAGTGCAGTTACTCGTTTATGGTCATGCACATAATTTGCTTATACAGGACTTTTTTTAGACTTCCGTCCATCTTCCCACTGCTTATCCAGTATACATCCACTATCGCAGGAAGTATGTATAGGACATAAGGCAGAGGAATGCCGTAGATGGGATGCCAGTCTTTTGCAGGGAACTTACAGTCTTAATCTGGGATGTTGAGAGATGCCAGTTCACCTAGCCATGTGTTTTTAAACTCCAAGGAGAAAAAGTAGGAAACGCCTGAGACATGGGGAGTATATACAGGCTCCCTGTACACAGAGCATGGCGGAAGTCTCAGTCAAGTTCATACATACAGTACCAGCAAAAGTTTGGATATGTCCAGTCAGGTACAAAACAAAGTGATAGTGTTGCATCTCATGACCTGGCCACCTGAACTAAACACAGTAGCAATGCTTTTGGAGGAGTTTGACAGGAGAGTGAAGGAAAAGTGGCTAAAGAGTGCTTAGCAGATATGTGGGACCTCCTACAGGACAGCTGGAAAAGCATCCAGGAGGCCACCTAATGAAAATGTCATAGAGGAGAAAGTAGGCTCAGCCAGTCCCTGGAGTAATTCAGGTTAAGGGCCTTGCTCAAGGGCCCAATGGTGGCATCACTGCTGACCACAGGATTTGAACTGGTCCCAACTCACAGAGCTGCCCCCCAAACAAATTATATATATTAAGCCTTTGTTTTGCCTGATTTGTTGAATTTCTCATTGTGCCTCTATTAGTCTCAGATCACTGATCTTCTTCAAAATTGGAATAACTTTCATTCACCATGCTCACTGACAGGAATGCATAAGGAATGCTTTTCTGCCAATAATAAATAGAGTTTGAACTTGAGAGTGAATAAAGAGAGTTGCTCTGTGGCCATTGCTGAAATCCGAGTCTTTGTAGCTAAATGTGAGTTGCATAATGTTAGGTGGGAGGAATATAAAGTAAATTGAACACATTACCATATACTAATATACTATATGCTATAATACGTAGGTGCTGGCCTATGTAAATTGCATTATTTAGGGGATTCAGTGGTGGTTTTAAGAGGTCAAGCCATGATGACAGACATTTGTGTGTTGTGGGTCTTTGTCATTCAGGGAGGAGGCCTTTTGTTGACAGGATACACATGACGTGCTTTTTAGATAGGAAAGGTGCACTCATTCAAAGAAAGTTGTGCATCAATGTAGTCTACAGCTGATCTGTACAGAAGTATGGTGTGCAGATTACCTGCAGTTTTCTTTTACTACTACTAAGTTAACAATTGACACCAATTGCTATTCATGGTCATCCTCATATGTTCTACTTCTGTCTTTGATTTATTGTACAATAGAATGAGCTGCTGCATCAGCACATCCAAAAAGAGTTCTGGAAAATCCAGGATGTGCTCGAGGGACTACACAAGAACAACCCATCCCGGGGCATGGACACTGCCAAAAACAGAGGTAGTAACAGCAAAGAGGGTATTGGTGTTAATGGCATGCAGTGGGTCAGGAATAATTATTACTAGACATAATGAACAGAAGACAGAACTGTTTCTGGTAATACCTTATTGACTAAGCATAGATGGGAAAACTCGCACAGTGCATCATATTGTTAATAAAATATGGATTGTCACTGAGTACATAAGTTTGAGCACACTGAATTTGGTTTCGATGATAAGGATAGGAGTTATACAGGTTACTATACAGGTTATTCTGTGGTTAACATACATAATCAAAATTTTTTAGGTTTTCTATTTCTGTGAAGTAATTAAGACTTTTCACGACATGTCTGTCCTTTCTGTCTGTCCTCTCTCTTCTTCAGTGGTCAGCGGAGCAACTGGATCCTTCAGCACAAACAGCCCTGCCAGCCCGCTGAGCTCTGTCAGTCTCACAAGCCCCCTCAGCCCCTTCTCTCCTGTCTCGGGCTCCCAGGGCTCCCCCTCCAAGCTGGCAGCCATGGAGGTGAGAGCCCCCATCCCTTCTCTACTCAAGGGTTTCAGTAGTATTGTGCAAGCACCCTGTGCATTGTCAGTCATGGTAATAGGGTACCCCAAGCACGTGAATTCAAGCAAGTCAAGTCAAGTTTTATCACCACATATGTAATATATGAGATTTATATTTGCACAAATACATCAAAAAGTTATGCAAATACTTATCAAATGTGACAAAATTTCATACAAAATACTAGTGTGTTATGTGTAATTTTAAACTACAAAACTGCATTTAAAATAGTAACTGTACATGACAAATACATGTACTGTACCATTACAGCCCTAGTAATGTGTGATAGTTACAAAATGTACAGCTTTCCCTAACTTCAAACAGAATAATAATTTTGTGATTTACATGTGTTCTGTTTGAATTGTTACTTTTGTAACATTAGTAATGTAATGTGAGCTCAAAAGGCTGCATCTGCAGCAGCGGGTTGGGTGGAATCAGATGTAGAGACAGATGTAGATGCAAATGTTCATGATCTCATATTGCGGTTTGTCTCAGATTCAGAACTATTACACCTATACCCAGTGTTTCCCAAAGAATTAGTGGCAGTGCCTGACAGGGGTGCACACCAACACATCTTAAATTAATTATCATAATGTGTGAACTTCCCGCTTTGTCTTACAGTAGGGTGCTGAACATATGCAAATTCAAACAAGAAACTGGTTTTTACCCACCAGTCGGTTCTCCCTTTTACATGGGCTCAGTGGCTACAAAAACACCTAAGTTCAGCTTATAGAAATTAATTTTGCCCTTAGGAACAAATGTAGCTAGCCTGATTTATCACTAATTAAGTCTTCCATATATGAAAATCCACAAGATGCCACTGTATGAGCATGCCTGTTGAAATAAACTAGAATATCAGTAACAGACTAGCAAGTTAATTCACAAGTTCTAGAGCACAGCACTGCTGTTTGCTAATTGCTCAATTTATCTGTCCTATAATGATATTCAGTGAAATTTGCACCAAGCACTTTTTTCTCTTAGATTACTGGTCATGGGAAAACAAGCAAGCTGGGCCCAACAGGATGTGTCACATGATTTATTTGCATCTACCCAATGATGATTATGGGCTATATTTATAAGTTATAATTTAAAATGTTCTTAAAATTATAGAAATAAATAAATAAAATCACATTTTATTAAGTATTTTATTCGCCCAAATACATAATATATACACAAATATATAATCTCTCAAAGTATTTTGTTATAAATTACATATGATTTTTTTCTGTCCAGCAAAATACAAATTATAAAATTCTTGAAAGTAATCAAACACACATTTTAAATACATTTTATTGAAATATTTCCCATCTCCATGCTTTGTCCTCTGCAGTTATTCTACCCAGCCAGATATAAAAGAGTTTTAGTCACTTTCATTTTCTTCTGTTTTATCCGCAACGTTTGAAAAACCATATAATTCATGATGTCCTCATAACTAACAATGGGCGCTCACAACTATTTGCTTTCAGTGTGCATGGGTCACATCAAATTATATTTATTTCCTTTTTATATAATTGGCTTTTATGTCATTTTATTTCACCTATATGTAATGATATTTTGCATCACTGTATGCAGTGTGCTGAATATGACTGGTGTGGCAATAAATCCCTATTTGACTTGATTGCATTCACATACTTGGAGTAATCCATTACCATGACCGACAATGCACCAACATGGCGGCATGAGGCAACTGTGCAGTACTATTGCAACCATTCTATACCCAACAGCTGCAAAAATTAAATTCTGCCTTTGGAGCAATCAGATCATCATGTCAGATCCTCTTCATCCACGTGTCTTCTAAAGAAACTATCGGATATTTCTTACACATTTTTGGTTCCCCTTGCAAAAAAATGAGGTGGCTTAAAAACTGAATATTGGCAAAATGAGTTCTCACTTTCCCTCATACCGTTTTATAAGAAAGTGTGCTTCCTCAACAGTTTTGAAGATGTCTTAAACAACATCAGCTACCTTTTAATTTGCACATTTGCATGACTGGCACCTAGCATCACACTGTTGACATCAAGAAACATTTCCCAAGTCAGTACCGGTGGCTTAGATAACAATGATCCTCGTCTGGCCCTTTAAAACATTAGTTCTATATCATGCTATACTATTAAAAACAAAATTAATGCTAAACTTGAAAACCTAATAAGCAACATATTCCTGGAATACTTCCATCTCTATTCTATATGTTTTCTTACTTGAAAATTCCAGTGCTTATTTTTTTACATTTGTGATTTAATGAAATGGTGCTAATTTGCAGTAAAAAGCATAAAGAGGGTAGAGGATGCTTTCATTTCTCAGAATCTTCCATGAGCCGCATTCTGCCTGGCTTGTCTGCACAGCTCTGTCCATTACTCCCTCTGTTCCTACCTACCTCTGCCTTTTTCTTCTTCCACACTTTCCTTTCTCTTTCTCTTCCCACTGCTTTAGGACATTGGGCCCCCAAGGCCCCCGCTCCCTAAATTCTACCTCCCTTTGGAACCCCCCCATGCCACCCTCCCCCCCCCCCCCCCCCCCCCCCCCCTCCCCCCCCCTTTCCTCC
>JAODKM010000118.1:27672144-27682343 GCA_026780845.1 Petrocephalus sullivani
TGTTAGTTCAGCAATATCAATAAGAAGGTCATTAACTATAACTTTTGACAATTTAGGACGATGTTCCGTACATTTTTTTTCTCCATGAACAGTTGGTGTAGTTCCCCCTAGAACTAAGTCTCCCACAGAAGATGAACTGAACTCTTATGATGCCATCTATCGTAGAAATGGGAACATTCCCAATGGGATCTCAAGGGTACGTAATCTCAACGCACCGAAAGGGGCTGACTGCATGCACAGCCAGGGAGTCCCTTGCATGCAATGAATCTGTCCACTCCATGCCATGAAAGTGACAGCAAAAGGGGCAAACTAAGAATCAATTGTTTGTGCATATGCACAATGAAATTAGGTAGTACATAGTAATAGTAAAAAAGTAGAATAAAATATACAAGCTTGTACACATTGAAACATAATGTATAAATTGTAAGATTCTTCTCTATTTCCTGGGTAGTAAGGAACTGTTTCAAAAAAGGTTGTCTTGATTGAGGCAGGGAGTTTGATTTGAAATCAGTCTGCTCATCAGTGTGTGTGTTCATGTGGCAGGAGAGACCCAAGAGTGCCGTCTTCCCAGCTGAGGTCAGATCCAAGATGAGTATAGAGGAGCAGAATGAGAGGATCAGGCGGAACCAGAGCAACAGTGTGCGGGACAAGAGGCGAAGTTTGAATCTCCCCAGCTCTCAACCGATTGATGGCATTAAACCCTCCACTAACTATAGAGTGGTGTGTGCCCTCGAGCCCTACATATAGATTATGCTCATGTACCATTTGCTCATGTATTCATTTGGCCGATACATTCATCTGTTTCACATTCTCATTTGCTTTGTAGTCATTTCTATTCAAATATGCTGCATACATATTGCATATTGCATGCATTAATATTTAGATAGCTGAATATTTTTAATGAAGCATTAATATCCCTTGCTCAAAATTTAATAGAAGGCCCATGTTTTGATTTAATCTGGCCAACTTTTGCTCACAAGCCCAGCTGTTAATGCGTATATATTGCCAGAACAGTTTATGAGGTCTAATTTCCTATTCTCAGGATTTCCCATTTTAATACCTTCCCATTTACAGCAGATTATGCTGATGCAGTTTTGTACAGTTATAGCTATATATATATAAAAGTATGTGTGTGTATGTATGTATGTATATACATATATATATACACACACACAATTTTAGGAAGGTATTAAAATGGGAATTTATGAGAATGGGAAATTATGTTGCTCTTTCTACTGATATTTGATTACAGAAGAACAAAACTAGATTTTTCCTACTGTGGTTTGTGTACTGTGGTGCCTAGGTCCGGCGTAGGCTGACAGCACATGAAGTGGACATCAAAGATCTGGAGGCAGCAGTGCGAGGGGAAGGGGTAGAATCACCCCGGGAGGAGATTGCACGGTTGCGGCGGCTCCAGACGGAGCCAGATGCATACAACATGGACCTAAAAAAGGAGGCAAGCCCTATCCAAGAGACAATGCCCAGAACAGATTGCCACTCATAATAGCAAAGTATCTGTGGGGAATTCCAACCTGATTCTCTATTCCTGATGCTTTCTAGCTTTCAGCACCAGATAAGGTTGTGATTCCAGAACGATACTTGGATGTAGAGCCCAGCACACCTCTGAGTCCTGAGGAGGAGAGAGAGAAGCAAAAGAAGGTGGAGCGGATCAAGACATTAATTGCCAAATCTAAGTATGGGCAGGCTTCATCTGTTTTTCCTCCTAGAACATAGATCTACTGTTGCAGTGGACTTGCAATTGTTCTTTGATGTTTGTATATAAATTGCATACCAGATAAGCAGTGCCTGCCTTCTCTTCATAGCATGCAGAACGTTGTCCCCCTTCTGGATGGCCCTGCTGAGAGCCAGACTGACCCAGAACAGCAACTTCAGGAACAGGAGAAGCGAATTGAGATCTCTTGTGCATTAGCCGCTGAGGCATCCCGACGCAGTCGACTCCTGTCCGGTGAGGAGGCTTCACCTCCAGGGCCCACAAAGGCATCTCCTGGGGCGCACCCCCATCCCCAATAAAACACATTCCACTTCTCCAGCTGTCCTTCAGAGTAGGGGTTGCAGAACCCCAATACAAGGGGCTCAGGGGTTTGCTGACCAACGAGTTCTGTAGATGAAGTCTCTGTCAGTCCAACGAAGAGTGAAGCAATTCACTCCATGGGAAAAAAGTGTATATATACATATATACACCCACACACAAATATATACACATTAGTGCATGCAAAAAACAACATGGCAAAATTCAAATTGCACATTGATTCCACTGCCACAAAATATTGAAAGCACGTTTTTTTTCATTGTTTACACTTTACTGTGAAGTATATTCACAATATGGTTAATTGAATTTTTACTCTTTAAAGAGGATCATGACTAAAATAATCCATTTAATTACTATAAGGTTTACTTATTTTTAAATCATAAGTAATCTTAACATAGAATAGTTTTATATACAATAGAAATTCATTTTTGGATTGTATTTAAATTGTATTTTGTCTCAGTATACATTTTGAAGATTTTTATTTTGAAGGTTTGCAATGTAGCTCAGAAAGCAAACAGATAATTCATTCTTTTGTATTTTCCACCTCTGCCCCATCAAAACAAACATATGAACATTCTGTATGCAACCCCTAAACTGAAATACTGCCACTGTTTCAATGTCCATATCTTATGCCATTCATGTAAAAGAGGGAATGTGTTTTTGTTTGGTCATTTCACTTAGTGGATGCAAATCAGCTGAAAAAAAAATTAATCTGATATAATGAGTAATCAAAGTCAATAAGGGATTCTTAGAGTTGGACTTGAGTTTGTTACCTTGTTTCATTTCTATGAAGCTGCCTGAAAAACTGGAAAGTCTGGCACTTTCAGTAATATAAGCCTTGCCAAAGAGACTGGGGAATCCCAAATGGCTGGTTTTTACTCCTTGTCCTGCCTCCCACACTGTACCTTCCACCCTGCTCAAACCACTATGTTACATCTTCATATGCTGCATGTCATTTTTTTGACAAAAAGAAGTGAACAAATAGTAATCCTAACAATATATGTAACAAAATTTGCATGTATTTTCATTGGATTTATTCTCCTAATTAAAGTTTTTGGCTATAGGAAAAAAGGCACTTAGAATATTACCATTCAGCGCCATTCCACTCCATAGCATATGATAATAGTAGCTCTGCAACAACCATTTTTATTTTTCCCATTTTTCATTTTTCATTTGCATTCCCCCATTACATTTCAGCTCAGTGCGCCCTGAGCCCCTCCCCTACCAGCTTGGCCCCTCTCCCCTCTGTTGACTTCTCCGACTCCTCCCCGATCATGAAAGTGTGAGTCTGCGAAGGTGAGTCTCCGCCCACCACAGCCCCTCCCTTTCTTGCTCCCTTTGGATCCTGCCTGCCCAGCATCTTTAAAACCTGCTCTGTTCTATTGTGTAATGCCTCACTAACTTACTCAGGCCAGTCTTTGTTTGGTTTCCCAAGCCTATGACTTTCCCCTCTAATTACTGTTGGTATGAGCAGTTACATAACTGCTTGCAACAGATGTTTATTTTTCACTGAGAAATCGTACCAGAAGACTAAACACAAATACATTTAATGCATGATCTGTAAACCTATTTTACTGACTTTATCAGTTCTCATTAACAGCAAGCATAATTTTCAGTTCTCCTTAACAGCTAAGGTAATCTAACTAATCTAACATTAGCTATGAATGCATTTTATGTCTTTTGTCCTACAAATCTCAGCTAAGATAGCTTTTGAATAAAACAGGGAAACCAAGCGGACTGACTGTATATTTTACAATATGTACCGATATATACAAAATTTCCTATTCATTATCGGAGTGGAGGATGGCATGTATAACGGCTAAATTATAAATAAGAGTTTTCACCATTATTTATTTGAGTAATCTTAGAAATTAATCAGAAAAACATGTTATTTGATGCCTTACTATGTCTTATTTCTTTCAGTGCCTGTTTTCAGTTTTGCTATATTTTGGGGCAGCTGAGTCTGCTAATGCCATATAAATTGCATTTTCAACTATAGTTAATGATTTAATGAAAAGTAAACAAAGTTCCAAAAACAAAGCATATAAAGCCATTTAAGGAGACTGCAGAGTAAAAGGTCTTGTTCTTGACTCTGGAGGCATTTTCCTGATGTCCTGGCTGTATTTTCAGTTTCAGTTTGAATCCTCTGTCATTGTCCAACCCCTGGTGAAGGGCAGAGATGGGACTCTGGGTTTAATTTCTTGTCCAGTTTTCCAGGCATCACTGAGTCAGGGGAATTCCTTATCTCTCTTTGACAGTTGGTCTGTAAAAACAGGATGGAGTAGGTGTGGGTGTGAACTGAAGGAAGAACACATTAGCTGCCTTTTACCTCCTGATAGGAACTACATTTAGAATAAAACTGGAAGGATTATTAATCATACCCTTGCCGGGAGTTCTTCCAGGAGCTTAGCTATGGATGCCATGCTAAATTCACTGCTAGTACTCTCAGAGGTCGGAGCAGCGTGATCTTTTTTAGTAAGTCTGGTTGATTTGGCGGCCATGCATATGTCATTTATGTTTAATGCATATGAAGAAAGAAGAAAAAATTACTTAAATTTGGTTTAGCTATAGTGGAATTGAGGGTTTTCTAGCACCAACAATGAAAGTGGCGGGAGCAAGACTTAACTCATGTCTACTCCATTCTACGCCTACACTGGAAGTGAAAAATATTTAAAGCAAGGATTAATTGTCAGCAAATATTGGAAGCAAAGGCCAAAAGTCATGTATCCTGCTTGCAAAAACATATAGTGGTAGCTCAGTGTACAAGCTAAATATTTGTTCTTACAACTATACCTATTTTAATTATCATTGGCTTTTGCTTGTGAATTAAATGGATAAAAAGTGGGGATTATTTCTTAACCATTGAGTCTGGAGGAAAGGCATAAAGATGAAGAACAAGCATACTAAAGGAGTTATGCCCATGAATACAAAAGATAAATGCTAGAAAATAATCTTTAAATGTATCAATATTCTGGGGAGCAAAGCTGGCTCAGTTATCAATAAGTAGAAGGTACATTGAATCAGCCAGACAAAACCATGCAGAATATGCATCCATGTTATGCAGGAAGCTACTGTGAAATAAAAATTTGAAAGAACTGCAAAGGAACTTGATTCAGTCTGCAAAGAAATGCAAGATTAGCAGGAAATTCCTTCAACAGGACAGTGAATATCAGTCATAGTGTCAATGGAACATTAGAGTGGCAGGGAAGCAAAAGGTGAATGTCCTAGAGTTGCCCAGTTAAAATTCTGACACAGATGGACGGATACCACTCATAAAGAGAGTGCAGTGCTAGTAGACACCCAGGCCAGTGAACTTAAAGCTGCCATTGTGGCAAGAGATGGGTCTACCAAATGCCATTTTATGGCATCTGTATAATTTTGCAAGCAGGATATTGCAGTTTAGTCTTTGTTTCCTTTATTTGCAGATAACTGATTTTGTCTTTTAATTTGAGCAATTTAAGCAAGTCTCAATGCAATAAAAATAGTATTTGGACAAAGTTGTCTTTGTATCACTTGTAATCTACAGCAAATCATTTCAAGGCTATAATACTTTTGCAAGGCATCTATAATCTTGCTTTCAAAAGAGAAATAACTATGTTGTGTTTGTTAAGTAATCCACAGTTTGCTTCTCTTGCAGGTTTAATCACTTAGACAAATACATGGTCAACATGCATAAGTCCAATTTACTCAGATAATAATTACATTTTTCCTTCTTGTTTTCAGCCCAGGCTTTGGCTGCTGTGAAGTTCAACGGAGCATTGTTCTGAAAATTGAAAATATGGATAGATTTTCCCAGAGTATATTTTTTTAGTCAGTCATTTTACAGCAGCTAGAGAAAATAGAATTTATGTTCTGTGTGACTGCTTTCAAGACTTGGTGACCACAAGAACTACCAGTTTCTAAATTGCAGTAGAAGCAACAACTTCCCTTCTTTATGATTTTCTCTATTTAAGTGCAGTCATGCCCATCTTGCCTGCCAAGGCAAAGTTGTTACGCTGAATAGTTTCCATACTGCAAACTTCAAACTGTTTGTAATGGATCTATGAAACCATTTATAAAGCTGAAACTAGCCAGAGAGATGTGGGGTGTTTCTATTAGCGTGCTGAAATCTCAGCTTGTATTACACAGTATTCCAGCTCAGGGTGGTGGTCAGGTCAGGAAGATACATTTATCATTAATTAGTAAAAGATCCGTGGGGAGTTGGACAAGGTTGTAAGCCAAAATTCACAGAGGAACCGAAGAGTGCAGAAGGTCGGAGGAAGTTTTCAGCTTGAGAGGGATGAGGTGAGCCGGAGGAAACTCAGACAGCAGGCTCCAGAAAAGGCTGCTGAAGTGAATTTGAAGTGCCTGGGACAGTTAATAGACTGGGACAGACTGTGCGGTCAATTGAACCAGACACCGATCCCTGTGGCTGCTTAGGCTGGGGAGAGAAGACCTGTCTTGAACCCATCTACTGACTTTCAGCACATGAATGTGGGTCCAGACTTCTACACTTAATTAGGAGCCCCTACACATGCCCATATATGGAGTGTGCACCTTGTGGACACCAGACACACTGTGACACTTTTCAGCACCCTCATTATATTTTCTCTACATGGGGCTTGTTGTGGACATCTCATACCTGCAGTCTGGTACCCTCCCAGCTCTGTGCGTGTGTGTGTGTGTGTGTGTGTGTAAGTATATGCACACACCCAAATATAAAAGACGTTTGCTTGATAAACGTACCTTTGCATCAAAGTAAGTATTCTTCTATGATACCTACAGTTATATTCTTAGTTTGAGAAAATGTATAGATTGTGAACTGGGTTTTTGGGGTAAAAAGAAGTGACCTTAGAATTGTAAGATTGCTAGTTAAATCACAGATTTGTTCACCTTCCAATGGTTCAGCAACTTCTCATTATTTGTTAAGGTGCCAATCAGTTTATTAGTTTCCAAACTATATGTAATTTCTATATATTTAAAGTTGTTATTTGCACCATTTTATGCATAAATTATATTGCATTTACACATATCATTGCTTTATTTGTTCTGAACCGGGTGCAGTTTTGGCATATTATTGGGTTGCTGATTTACAACACAAATAGAAATGTTTTCTAACCACAGGACTTTAAGTACTTATTCTCTTCATTAAATGGTTACTACGTAACGGCCAAAAGTTTCTAGCATTGGAAGGTCAGCTGCTCCCTCATATGCTGTAGCCGTGTAAGGACACTGTGCTGTGGAAAATAAACTAGCGCTTACTATATACACCGTGCTTTACTTTCATTGATCTCCTCATGTCTCATTTACTTTGTAAGGAAAGTGTCCAAACTCGCAATATATCCAGGCAGGAAGTGACCGAGAGCCATTCCTTCTTCCAGTGAGTGAGTCATAGTCACTCCAGAGAAGAACCGGAAATCAGCCTGCAAGGCCTCTTCATGGCTCTCTGTCATTAGAGTTGTTTACCACCCTTATGTTTGATGCATTTGTCTCTTTTAATGTGGAGAAGTAGTGTTATCATTATACAAGTTTTTGTGCCAAGTCTTTGTTCACAGTTTTCTTGAGAAAACATTATAATTCCTTGATCCAGTACATCTGTTTGAGTACTGTGCTTGGACACAGAATACGCATTCTTTTGTGTCAGTGTAATTGTATACTATTATTCTAGGTAACGTTATATGTATATTTATAATGAGTCGAACTGCTACAGAATGGCAATATATTAATTGTCTAATGATCCCTGCTAGAAACCACAAGTTTCAAATGAAAAGTTTTATATTTTTTATTGTTTTTGGGTGAAAAAAGTGAAACTAAGTTGGATACCATTCATCGCATATTTTTTAGGGATATGTGATTACATATTGGCATATTGTACAATATACAACAAAAAACATAAATGTAGAATCTGAACATATTTCCTTTCAAGCAGAAGTTCAAATGAAAATAGTAATAATTTTATCTATTGACATTTGAACATTGTGTAAAAAGATGGGTGAAATGCAAAATGGTAGATGCTATGGAATAATATTTGGTTATATAAAGTAGGAAACGGTGTTCTGAGATGAAAATTTACATTGGGTAGTGTAAATATTTCCAACGTAAACTATATTAAGGTTTGTGTTGTTATTTTAGGTAAAAAATAAACTGCTTGAACTATGCAAAAATGACATTAAATAATGATGCTTGCTTTAAAATCTCATTTCCTTGCAATAAAGTGAATGTATTCCATTAATATCTGCTGCTTTGATGCTTTTAGAAATATACCGAAGTATTATATTAGGGAATAATGGTTCATTCAAACTATTACTGATTGACATATCAAGTCATATTACCAAAAATACAGTACTGAGCAGGGAAATCACCTCACTTAATGTTTTGTGCTCAGTTAGACTTTTCAAGTGTCCTGTCAAAAATGTAGTTGTTATGGGGGATCCTTGCAATTATCCCTTTCTCACCTTTTATGATAGTAATGACAGGTTTTCCTTACAATGATGAACAAAAGGCATCACAGAATGATTCTGTTCTAGCATAGTCTACCACCAGATTCCTAGGCTAAACCTCCCCCCACATAGCTGAAAGCTTAAAGGAGGATATTCTGAGAGTTTCCAGAGTGAGAGTTTTAATATGGTTCTGTTCTGTTAAAGAGGTTGGGCTACCTATATAATGAGTAATGATGGGGGTAGGCAGTATTGTAACACTAATTCTGGTAGAGTCCACAGACCAGAGGGATGCTGTCAAGACTGTCATCTACACCCATAACACTGAAAAGATATTTTGTTGGGAATACAAGCTGTGCTTTGTCTTTTTTAGTTTTTTTTTTCCACGAGGAATAATTGAAATCTATAATAAAATATTGGAAGAAATAAGTGGATGTCTGATTTATGAACATTTGTGTTTTGCAAGATTATTCAGTCTTACTGGTCTAACAGCTGCAGGTTTATCATAGAAATTCATCACCAAGCCATTGCCATATTGGTGTTTGTGGTGTGAGATCAGTAACATGTTGACTTGACCAATTTTTAGATGTTAAGATTAAATATACAGTCAAAGTAAAAGTTTGTGAGTCCCTTGGAATTTTCTATATTTATATGTAATTCCCGTATGAAACATGGTCGTATCTTCATGTAAGTCACAATCATGAACACAGTCTCCTATAACTAGAGATACGTAGATTTTCAGAGGATTTTGACCATACCCTGGACAGGAGGCCAGTCCATTACAGGGAACACGCAAAATAACTCAATTTAGAGATAGCAATTAGCCTTACTGTATAGCTTTTATCTATAAAATGAATGTAGGGTTCATGGAAGAAATGTGTATGGCACAGGGACAATATGCAATGTCCACACACACTAACACACTGCAGGCAGGATTTGAATCCTAGATGTGTGAGTACACTGCACAATCACCATTAAATGCTTCTGTGACATTGAATTCATTAATCTAAATCTGTCCGGAAGAAACCTCTCAATGAAATTGGGAGAATAACCAAATTCCACACATATAGAGGCATGGAGGAGACTTGGCCTCAGAAGTATGACAACAATACTAACCAATGCACCACCATACCACTTATGCTGATCATACTAGTTGATAAGATGCTGTTCACACAGTGGATGACACATATAAATCAAGGCCTAGTATAGAAACGTCTGTGCCACACTCACAACAGATTATTAAAAAGAACGTAAAGTCATCTCAGTCTAGACCCGATTGTTGTTTATGGGAGGATTTGACAGAAATAGCCATTCCAATATTCAGAATGTTATGTTTAACTAGAGATTTTAATTAGAAATTGTGACATTAACAAAAATTCTGCACCGCATTATTTTGAGATTTGAATGTATCACTTCGGAAAATCAATGTGAGAAGCCATTGTGTATGTGGGTTTTTGTTGCAACTCCCTAATTTAAGTGACTAATTAGAGGACTGATTGGCCAAAGCGTCCTCACACATGGGTCTGAACTGCTGATCTAAAGGCTATCCTCAAAACCTGCCTACACACCGGCCCTTTGTGGATAAGATTTCCCGCCTCTGATATAGATCCTGGTTAATTATAAGCAGCAATGCTGACGAGAGGAAAGAGCAAAGGTGAGAGGGGAATGGAAGAAATGCACATGAAGAAGCAGCACTATGGCCACAATCACAGAATTTCAGAGTGAGTGCTTTC
>JAODKM010000118.1:27694045-27704731 GCA_026780845.1 Petrocephalus sullivani
TTGTCCTAAGGAATGTGGGTGACTGTGAGGGGGGGGGCTGCAGAACTCCCCCCTCCTGCCTCTTATCTGCCTTCTTCTTAAATGATCAGCGGCCATAAAACTAGGAATGTTGGGGGCCTGCATGGGTGGGTGATCCTACAGTTTATACATGCCAACACTCCACAGCAAAGAACACACACTGCTGTAGAGTGTACTTTGGTCATGTGGAAGATTGTGATTCTTACACACGTCCTTAGGAGTTCTAAAATTTCCCTCTGAATGTTGTATTACAGCACCCTGCGTTACTAAGCAAAACTAGTGCGGTGTGTTAACACAAACTCACCAGCCAGCACTGCCGCATCAGGCAAAAGGATAACCTGATCATTCAAATGAACAACATTTTCTGGTAAGCAAGTTCTAAAATCCGCCAGCAACATTAACTCTTTCAACTGCTCAAAGCTTGCAGTACGTGTGGCAAAACGCCACTTTTCAAAGAGAACCCTCTTTTCTCTGGCAAATGCAACAAAAGTTTGTCGGGCTGTTTTCGCATGGCTATGAAACTTGATAATAGGCCTCAGGAACTAATTCATAGGCTCTAAGGACTGCAGTTTTTACAGCATTATAGTCCAGTGACTGTTATTTGGCAAGGCAGTATATACCTCCTGGGCTTATCCGCGAGATCCTTTATTGTGTATATATATATATACACACACACAGGGCTGATAGTGAAAAAAATTCCAGAGCCTGAACTTTTTTCCATGCCCGGGAAGTGAGCAGGGGTGGGGATGCTATGTATGCACTGCACTTTTAACACATAACTTGTTGCCCGCTGGGCCAAGATATATAAAAAGCCTGTGTAAAACCCTGATCATCATTATTGTCAAGTGGGGTCCAGGGGTATCCTCCCCTGTGCGAGAGTTTTTAAAAACAGCCCCTTAAATGTTAGATTCTAGTGAATTTTGTGGAGATAAATGGACAACATTCAGACATGAGACGAACAAACCCGGTATAAGCCAATATTATAGTAGCATCTTTGTGCAGAGCACCAGAGCTCTTGAGACCCTGGGCCTGGTAGGCCTGTTCAGTAATCCATCGGTCATTGAGGGTGTAATATCTGCCATGGCTTTTGCCCCCGCCAACCGTGAGGTGTGTTGCATTGCTCGGACTGCTGCTTTATGACTAGAGTCTAATTCGTGCCGTGACAGCACTTTTTTCCCGGCTAGTTCCATACAGCAGCTTCTTTGCGCACAAAGTTCAGTAGCATGCTCCTGGTTGCTGGAGCTTTTGGCACCAGCTTCCAAAGGGCTTTTCGTCACTACCCACCTCCTCTATCCAAGCCCAGCACCATTTATTCCTTATGCCTTTATCGACATCTTTGGTGTCTTCCCTAGGCTTCATAAATGTGCTGTCCATGACTTACGGTTTGTGTTGCCAATATGGGGAACACAAAACACATTCTCACGTAGAGCGAATGCTGGATCTGTATCAATCTGTTTGGCCAAGTCCCAAGGCCCGCCTCTCCCCTATTTATGATTGGCTTATTGGCTAGTAGGCCTACTGTTGGTGTGGTTGGGACTGAAAGCTGCGCTCTGAGCTGCGTCTCTCAAATCTAGTGTCAGAACATTGGGCGAACCTGATTATTTATTATTTTTTTTCGCAGCCACGTCGGTACGTCGGAGATCCAGCATGGTGCCTGAATGCTATCAGCCCTGTATATATATAACATAAAACATACATATAAATTTTTTTTTATTTCACACACACACACACACACACATACCATGTATTCCCATCTTTATGGGGACACTCCATTCATTCCTATGGGCACCAAAAAAGAGACTTTTGGCAATTTTAGATTTTTGATTGCAGACACAGATTTTTATAAAATTGAGGTTATCCTTATGGGGACCAAAAAAATGTCCCCACAAGGTAGAAAATAACTGGTTTTTATTATACTGTGTGGACATTGGGTCCCCACAACATAATATAAACATGACCACACACATACACACACTTTACTGTATGCTCTTTACCAGTTTGAAGTAGATTTTTTTTACTTCAACTTGTTCCCATGTGCTGACTGTGTTCCGTTTTATCTGGTATTATGACAATTAAATAATGTGACATTTGAACTGAAACGCTGCATTCAAGTAATAAGTATACAAGTTATAAACTACATATGCATTTAATTTTTGAACCACTTTTTGCCACCCGTCTTTTCTAATTTGGGTAACTTTTGCTGCGTTTCTTTTTGATACAGATTCATTCTTTGTCATCATATCGCTCCAATAAATGGTCCTGCTCAGATTGAGTGAAAAAATGTGCCGTCTTTTCCGTCATTTTGTAAAACTCAATGAGAGACTTGGCGATCATGTTTTCTAGACTCGTTACATATAGGCTTTTCAAGCAGCACAATCTCTCATCCCCTCATCTCAGGTGATGGGATCCAGCTAAATGAATCGGTTCCTGAAATGCGTTCTGGGAACCAACTTAACCGGACAATTTTCAAGGCCATTAAATGATCCAAGATGAGGCTTCTGATCTTGGATGATTTAAGCGACATACGGAGAATACCCCCCCAGGAGAGGGAAAGGCCAAAATAACAAACCAACACAGACTATTTTGGAGTGGAACTACCTTTCCTCAAAAGCACAAAAGAAACAAGTTGACAGAAACTACCCTCACTCCCTAACTAGCCAAAAACAGGAGAGACGCAAGCACAAACAAAATGGCACCCACCTCTCTACCAATACAATACAATACAATGCAATGCAATGCAATGCAATGCAAGATACTGCAAGTTATTTTAAAGGTTCTTTTGAGAAGTGTTACTCCCTTGTCCTTTTTTACAAGGAAAAAGCATCCCATTATGAGATTTTTATATTTTCAACAAATAGGTTAATTTATTTTGTTCTCCTTTTGGTTGCTTTGGTATGTTTTTAATAATTTTATAATTATTTTATATTATTTTTACATTTGCCTATGCCAGATGGCGAGGCTGGGGAGGAGCCAACAAAGTACTATTTAAAGTTTGTTCTATATTTCTCAAATAACAAAGGGTTTTGGGAAACACACGTAGACCTTGTTTGTTCTTTCCTTACATTGTTCTTTATTTTGTTCGTTATTCGTTAAGATTGATTTCACCCCAGGTTGGTTGAAACTAAATTGTGGTCTGGATTTGAGCCTTCTGGACCTGTACTTTCCACCTCTTGTAGCAACCACATATACAATGGCACCTACATACATACATGACAAAAGCTCAAACTAAGCCCTTATGTATAAAGGGTAAAACACAGGTGTAACACATAAGGAAGTCAAGGCAGGTTAATTAAAAGACATAATACAGTAACAAAATGGGGAAAAACAATAGATACGTCTGACAGTATAATTCATGCTTAGGCCAAGATTAGGTCTAGAATAAAACTACTGTAGTCAATCTATTGTAATTAATACAATGTTATTATATCACTTGATGCAATTTTATCAATGTATAATGAGTATTATTATCTGGCAGTGTAATTTTTCCCTCATTGTTGAGGGTGGATTTTCACCAGCCTGATAAATCTTTAAAGTAAATATAATTAATCTGCAAAATGAGTATTAATATATCTTAATGTTCTATTTCTGTATAATCTTTACCGCTTAAATAGGAAGTAACCACTTACCACGTGTAGGCAGCACTGATGTTTATCTTCCATTGCACCATGTTGCATTTATCCACGTGGGACTGCTGCAGATTTTGTCACTATTATACAAGTCAAGTAGCACGACTATATTCATTGGAAACTGAAGAGTTCAACCACCAGGCTTTCCGGGTAGAAGATGAGTAACACCACATCAGCAAGTAAGACCTTCTGCATTTGATAAGTTAATGGGCAATAGACACAATTTTTAACTGTGAAGACCAGACAGAAGATGTTTGACTGTGGCACACACAGAATGTGTAATTTTGATGAATATTATTTTAATTTAACATGCAGTAGTGACTGAGAAAAGTTTTATTTTACTCTATCTATTTATCTAATTAATTTATGGTTCTTACATTGAGTTAAGGATGAAATATATATTTAAAAGTATTTGTCTGTGTTTAAAATAGTGCCCCATTATTAGTAATTGTAGAAATGTATGTTTTATTAAACCATAATGCTTTAAAATCAAAATGCAAAATACAAAAAAATTGAAATTAAAAAAGTTATACAAAAATGTCGGTTTGACACAAAACAAAATGGCTGAAGGCTGTATTAGAACGGAAATTATTTTATGTATCAAGTTTCGCCTCTATCTACACCATTAATAAAGTATCTTTTCTCCATAAAATTATTACACAATGAATTACTACTAAGATGATTACATCTTAGTAATATAATGCATTGTATACTTATTTAAATGTTAAATATTGAATGTATTTTTTTTTCTTTTTAAGTACTTTTTCATGATGTCATTTGACAGCACTTCCTAGATACAAAAAAACCAATGATGTGGACATAAAAACTCACACGATTTAACCTAGTTTATAAATAATCTAATCTAATACACTGCAAGGCGTGATTTGTTGGGTCTCTTCAGATTCAGAATGCTATGAGGTGAATATTGCTTGATAAAGAACTTCATTTATAAAATCATTACATAGTCATGAATAGATTAAGTTGTGCCCTAGCCTGACATACTACTTGAGGAACTTTTTGTGTTTAAAATGAAACAAGACAGAATTAAAAACTAGATAATGAAACAAACATCCGTAATGTGCTAATCAGTGCTGAGGTGATGGTGGTATAGCTCGTCAGGCTGAAGGGGAAGCTGTCAGATTGATCGGCCAGATTTAATAAGATTAACTATTCCCCTAACTATTAACTGGGCTGGGCCCCTGATGTTTGCTGGGTCCACAGGCTATAGCGTTGGATAGCCGATACATTAATCGGCCCCTGTCTACAGTTATTCTGTGTGCTTATGTTAAATTTTTCACTCAGAATCTGTAGTCCGGTTTAGATGGTTATAATCATAAAATTACTTTAGTGATTCATGAGTCTGTGATTCTAGTCTATAAATAATTTATTGTATAAATACCTGTGACCTAAGGCCCATTGATTTGTCTTGCTATGTGCTGTGGTTTCCCTAAAGTAGGAGTTCCCAACCCCTGGTACTAGGCCTTGGCCAGTATTCTACCCCAGAATACTGGGGGTAGAGTTCCCATCTGGCCTGTATTCTTAAGGTTGGGAACCCCTACTCTAAAGTGCCTGTAATAAATGCTTATTTGCATGTTGTGTGTATCTGGCCATCTGTTGTTGTTACATTTCCATTTCCATTCACAATATATTACATGTACTTATGTTTACCGTTTCTTCTTCATCAGGACCCCATGAATCACATTTGGAAAGGTCTGAAAATTTATATATATATTAAGGAAATAGTTATTTATAATTGTTATAATTGATTTAAAGTCTTAAATCAAGTTATGCTATATGAATACAGTTGTACTCAAAAAATACAAGTATATATACCGCAAAATAGATATTTCAACTGTCTATAAGGTAATAAGATTAGTGATGTTTATTATTAGAAAATCTAGAGCTGATTTTTAATTATATGATAATGGCCATGCGAACTGAAGAGTGCTTATGATATAATTAAAGTGGCATTTGCTTCTCTTTCTTCCAGAATACATTTATATGTGATCATAGCCATTCTAATCTTCATAATTATAGTCCTTATTGCAGTACTCTTCAGAAGAAAACTTGGTTGCAGTGGTGAGTTATGTCAAATTTAATTATATTGAAAATTTTCATAATTACATATAGTTACTTTCATCTTCTTACATTTACATCAGCTGGCAGGACACATAAGACTTTGTTGCATTTTAATGAGTGGTTTATATTTTAGAGACTGCAAATTACTTTAAGAATGGAAACAATGTACAGATGAGAGCAATGAGACATGTGCCATCTTTGGATGGGTGCCCTGCTTCCAGCCTCCACAATCATCCCACTCCTCTCACTGTAACTGGAGATCATAAAGGTAACCAAGCCATTACTGTCTGAGTTAATATATACATTAATCTTGTGTGACTTTTGCATGTTTATTTTATAATGAAATTAATATCGTTTTGTAGGTTCAGGTGATGATTCCTCTTCAACTAGCTCAGAAAGTTTTGATGGCTCTGTAAGTATTCCAGCTGGTTCTTGGTGCTGGAAACTGTTAACTTAAATCTAAATGAACACGTAGGTGTGTAAATGTATAAAATTGAGGTGTTCTTCAGGTATGATCCATGTAATTCTTTTAATTCAGGTTTTTTTATTTTTTTTGTTCGCTGGAAATATTTGTTTCAGTAGAACCATACTGGTTTTAGTTTGCGTATTTGCATTTTGTATCTTACGGACAAGGAATATTAGAATATTAGTGTTTTAATATTTTAATCCATACATTACATGCAATGGTCAATTATGAGAGTGGTATACTCTCTGACAAAGAACAGGGAAACATTATTTTCATGGTTGATTTTGATAGATTTCTTTAGTGTCTTGCATCGACTGGTCATTTCATTACTCACTTCCCTAGTTGGATAAGTACATAGATGGGCAGAATTCTGTTTTCCAATCCTTCTTCCTGCATATTCATATTTATACTGTTTGATTAAATATAGCCATGAATTGCTTGACTTGCAACAACAAAACTGAATTTCTCAGGGCTGTATCATAGATCAGCTGCCCTTTGTGGAATTCTGTCACTCTTTGGGTTCAGTGGTCACCAATGATATTGTACAGCAGTTCCACAAATTCTACTTCCATAACTTCTACTTTCAAATTACTTTGCTGTAATTGTTTGACTTTACATTTCACTTAAAACTTTAAACAATTTATGGTAACACTTTAGTTGAAGGGCCACAAATCATAGTAGTACCTCGTTGACTACTGAAGTACTAATCATGAACTTGAATTAGTTAATGATTAACTAATGAACTAACTAATGAAGTTCCTGCAAAGAATACATGAATAATCATCATTGATTAATGATGAAGTAACACATAGTTAATGGTTAATTAATGCATTTACTAAGCATTACCGCATTATTTGTGGCCCCTCAACTAAAGTGTTACCCAATTTATTTTTAATGTGGACAGGGAGTGCCCATCTATCTGTCTGTCTGTCATTCAGGAATTACACATGAAAAATAGGTGGAATACATACACCAAAATTGATTGATAAGGATTGATTAGACGTAGTTATCTCTAATAAGTAGCCTTATTCAATATATAATTTATTTATATACATGTGCAATGCTGTACAATTTGCTGATAACCAAAAGTCTCATACATTACAAGTTTCTCTCTTATGCAATTAGCATTATTAAATAGCAATAGGTTAAGTACTGATGCACGTGCAGAGTCAGGGGATTCTAGACACTTCCTGTTTTGAGATAATGAGGATGTTACTCTCATGCATGTGACTGTAGAATGTAGAATTGTAGGCAAATGCATATTAGCGACACTACAGAAATGTTGGTACAGAAATGAATCTTGATTCATTTTTTCATATACAAGTTTTCCAGTAGTACTTTTCCACTAATGGGCGCCGTGTACATTTTTCTTAGGTGCCTGACAAGCTTGAGGGTGACTATGTGAACCTGTCCCAAGATAAGAGTGGGCTATGCCCCCCAAAGGTTTTTGGAATTCAGGATTATGTGAATGTTGTGGCATCTGATGATTCCACTGAGAGTGAAGCTGAAGACAGTGAGGACATACTCAGAAAAACTCCAGTATTAAAGAATAAAAAAAAGACAAAGTGTCATAGTGAAGCCAGTGAGGACAGTGATGATAATGAATTGCATTACACAACTGTGGTTTTTAAATAAGACCCATATAACATACAAGTGTTACCAAAACCTCATAAGATCCATACATTGAAAGAACTTTGAGAAATACTGTAAGTAATCACATATGAATGTATTTTATCCTGAGGGTGAGAGGGCAGAATTTCAAACTTTGGATAACTTTTTAATTACTGAGGCAGTAAATACATTGAGATCACTTTTTACAGCGTTTCTTAAAAACTTATATTTGAGTAATGAGTATCAAACTTTAATAAGTAGCAGTTCAGCATGATCAATAAGCATACCTTATTGTTTCTATGTTGTGCTCCTACCCAATAATAATAAGGGATAAATGAGTACATGACTAGCTGTATATCTGTATTTGGAGTAAATGAGGCTTCATGTCAATGTTAATTTGCTATTATTTTTTTATTAAAAATGCCTATCTTGCCTAACTAACTGAACCATAGCACTTACTAATCTAATCATTTCTTGGGGTTTGCTTTCAACAATATATGCATTATGTGCACAAACGCCGTGCTTCACTGGAAATCCATGGAAGATTCATGTACACTTTGTCTAAATGGAGAATGGGCTGAAAGTTATTGGAGAATATGGTTTGGTTATGTTTTTATAGCCTGCCCGGACTAAATGGTTCACTGAGAGTCTACAGCCGTGTCCCAATTCCTGGGCTCCATCCTTTAGCATAGCTTTTGTAGACCATGTCCTTCTGAAAATACATACAATGAATCTTAAGATAGGTTGGGAAACAAACGATCCAATGGATGGATATTTCATGGTCCAGGAAATTAAGGATGCATTTCTAGGCCACATTTGAAGGAGCCTTTGAAAAGGAACAGCCTTGTTGCACCGTTGAGACATATTAGGTCTTTGAATGCAGCCTTAGAAGGTTGCAGCCCCTGAAACTGCTTATGAAAACTTTTGATTTGGTTATGCTGAGGCAATGTTGACTGAACTTACAGTCAGATAGACCCGCATGGATGCAAGGCTGCTCTACATGGTTATTGGGAGATCTATGAACAAGACAGGATAAACTGCCAATAACATTAAGGCTCACGACTAACAAGTTTTATATATGGTGGTGTTGGCTCGCAGTATTCATTGATCCTTTCACATGCAGGGGGCACAGAAGCATTTCTTTGCAATCCAGTGTGTTTGTGACAGTTTGTGGTTTCAGATGATCAGATGACAGTTGGTTTCAGAAAGAACACATTATTCATACAACATACTTGTTTCAATCAGATATTCAACTCATCCTTAAGAATTATGAATAATAATGTTATTATATGCTATATATTATTATAAAATTGTCTGCAAAGAAAATAAAAATAAATCCATTAATAAGCAACAAAACCAAAGCATGTACATGCAGTCAGATGCACTCTTTACACAAGCACTGCGAAGGTTACGTGTTCTCAGATCTTTATCTGAATTCAGATTTCGTTCACACTAACAGGAAGGAGCCAAAAGCCACAGGCTCACAAAAATAGATACATAACGAAGACTGTTTATAGCCTTCAGGAAATTGCAGGCCAGGGGAGAAAGCTTACCATATATATCACACAGATGTCATTTATTCCTGGAATTACTGCATATTGAGGATTAATTTGTCGAACCACAGTTGTACATGAAAAAAAATAAACTAAATGCACAACTGAAAATTAAAACACAGTTACATTTTAGCACAAGCCAAGAAACTAGAGCTAAGAACTTGCCTTCACGGTATGTCCAGGTTACACACATGTGATCAACAAAAAAGGAAGAAAAAAAATAATAACAATACAATATATATATTTTTATATATAACTACACTTCCTGTTAGTTATGTGATTTTAAGTTAGGAAGTACTTTACTAAAAAAGAGAGACTCAACCCAGATGAATTTTGAAAATTACAAGTGTTACGATCCCCAGAAAATATTACATAGAAAAAATTCCATGTTTCTTTGTTTTCCATTCATTAAAATTAGGGCTGCAACTAACGATTATTTTGCTAATCCCCCGTTAACATCTCCTGCTTCAGAAACATCCAAATGAAATGGGGGAGAGTAATCTGGGAGGGCTAGGTCCGCGGCCTGTGTTAGCCTCTGCTTTAAGGTGTTAAAAGCCTCCTCCGATGCTTGGTCCCAATTAAGGGGCACACTGAAGTTCCGTAGGCCGTGTTCCCGGACCAGAGCCCTCAGGGGCTGTGTAAGCCCCGTGTAATCTGGAATGTAGGTGCGACTGTAAGCGGTGAGGCCTATGAAGGATAACGTATTTTACCGTGATGGGCTTTGGGTAATGCAAGATGGCAGACCGATGAGCTGGGGAGAAGCCTGTTCCTGCTCCTGACAACACTCGTCCTAGGAAGGTCACTGCTGTCCTAGCAACCTGCAATTTGTCCTTACTGACCTTAAGGCCTTTTTCTAACAAGCAGCACAGCACTGACTGGGTGGCCTGTAAGGCCGCCTCCGCTGTAGGGGCCGCGATCAGAAGATCATCCATGTATTGGATGAGGGTGACACTGTCCGGGAAAGGCCACCCCTGCAAAGCCTGCCTCAGGACCTGGTTAAAGATCCCTGGAGAAAGGGCAAACCCTTGAGGCAGGCAGTTGTACCGCAGCTGACAGCCCCTGTAAGTAAAGGAGAAGATGTCCCTGTACTCAGAAAAAGGCATTAACCAGATCAATGCATGTGAACCATTTTTATCGCGGAGTCAGGTTAATTAGGGCAACATATGGGTTCGGAGCTAGAACAGTGGGGGTCAGCAGGAGATTGTTTATGGCGTGCAAGTCGTGGGCCATGCGATATTTGCCTGTGCCAGGTTTTTCCACAGGGAGGATGGGGGTTCTACTGAGACATGGAGGGCTCTAACACCCCGGCCCGCAAGAGGCCCTTTATAGCCTC
>JAODKM010000118.1:27791236-27806815 GCA_026780845.1 Petrocephalus sullivani
GTCTGTGTCCTGTGCCCCTTGTCGAGTATTGTTCATACCCCGTATGGTTGCTCTCGCGCTTTCTCCCTCGTTTTCCCATATACTCCCTTGTGTACTGGATAATAAACGCCCCTTTGAAGGGATCTAACCCAGCAGCCTGCATTATGGGTCGTTCATCCCGCCGAAAGCGTGACACAGTAGTGTTATTGGTCACTTAAGATAATATCTTACAAGATAAAAGATATAGATTTTTTGGGACTAGTATACTAGCAGTTGTTTTCACAGGTGAAAATACAATAAACGCCAGGATCCGGAGCTCGGGTGAGCTGTTTGTTTTTTGATCATTTTGAGAATGCTTCTGTAAGATTTAAGGGCTCTTAAGATTTGAGGAAGGATATGTAATGTGATGTGGTTGTTTGATGATCTCCAATTTGTGTATCTGGACAATATTACTGCTGAATGGCAGATGGGCCATTGTAACTTTACAATGATGGTGACCAGGTATCACATGACACATAGTTGCATATCACAAATACAGTGTGTGTTCAAAGGTCTATAGACAGAGTGAATAAAGATGTGCAACAATTTTTACATAGATCTTTGAAAACTCAAATATCTGTAGTACACTACTATCACAGCCCAATCACCTAATTGCAGCTGTAAGTAAGCTCTAAGTAAGGTGGCAAGAGAAAACCCTATCTCATCTTGCACCTTGTCTTAATATAAATGGACATCTGCCCCCAATTTTCCAAACAGGAGTACTCTCGTCATCCAGTTGTTTTAGCTCTGTTCAAGCCCATACATCTACTCCCCCCACCCCACAACAAGTGTGTCCCCACATTTCCTCTTTCTACATAGATAACATTGAGGCGGAAACATTAAATGGGGTGCTGCAACTTCCTTGGGTCTGCCAAATTTCTCAATTGTGCTTCCTTATTGGATGCATGTTGCTGGCATCTTTTCTCATTCTGGACTTGGTCCCTACTTCTGGGAATACTAGGGGTCATCTGAAATAAACCCTACCCAGGGCTGTACCAACCATCTCTGATTCACATCCTCCGGAACCTCAGGATGAAGCCCATCTAATGGCAAAGGCATTAAACTTACAAGGTGGTAAGTGGTTGCTGCACAATATTCATTCCTCCCGATCTGAGGTTTCAGGCAAGAGTTAAAAGTACTTTGATTTGTTAATGATGTTCTTATTGATTGTAGCTAATCTTGTGTATAGACTGTAGTACACGGTACGGCACATTTGTCTGGTTTCCTTCTGTTGCTGTTCCTCCGCTACACTTTCTCTGCTACAGGTGGCTATGCCGGAGACTCAGTGGGTTCGTCCTTTGTTTACTTCAGGGCCCCACCTCAGCCGATCGCTTCTGTCCAGTTGGGGAATGGCGTGGCAAATTCAAAGAGGCCAAGATCCCAAAGACTGGAGTCAGATGGAGAGCGAGTGGCAGAGAAAGAAAGAGTTGAGCTATTATGGGGCTGTGCTGGCAGTGGTCGTTATTCTAATTATTGTACGTGTATGAAGTTTAGTAAGCAGCGTATCACCTGTTAATACTGCCTTAATACTGTCTTTTTTTTTATATTCTCCGACTCCATAGGATTCACGTATACCAGTAGTTATTTTCTTTATGTTACCTCCCGGTTAAAAATAACAAGGTTAATTTTTGTTCCAGTTTTTTATTGTATAAAAGGAACATGTCAGTGCAGTTGTGCAATTAAGTCTTATGGGAAATGTAAGAACTGGAGTTTGGACTCATCCTGTGATCGCCCTATATTGAAAAGTAAAATGCTGCGTCCCATTTTGAACCAATATGGGACGTAATATGTCTTGACTTTTCGTACTGCAGGATTTAATAAAAATTTTTGCTAATATAACAACTGATTATTTGCTAGTGTTATATTTTCATAAGTTTGGGATCTGGTACATTATACTGATTTTATTTCCAACCCACTGTGCCTCTGGAGCAGTTTTTTTTTTTCTTGCATGCCACCGTACTAAATCAAGTGCCCTAGTTTAACGTGCCTACAAAATACTAAACCAAGCTCACAAAATCTAAAGAAAACATATAAGTCCTGGATCTAGTGTGAGTCAAGTGTGTTTAAATATGTAAATGGTAACTAAACCAATAAAAAGGCATAGGAGAATAAATGTAGAATGGTAACCCTTTTGGCAGTGGAATTATACGGGATAGTACCAGTAAGATCCATCCAGTAATTCTTGAAATGGTAGATGCTGCAGAGTGTGAAAGGAGTATGGATTAGACTACATGCAGCAATTTCTTGACAAAACAACACAAATGCATATTAGTTTTATGCATGTTTATTTGGCCATGACAAGAAATTATTGTGCATTTTAACCTTCATACCACAAAATAAGTACAAATTAACCATCTAAAGGTGAAAATGCACAGTAATATCTTGTCAGAGTAGTAGTGCAATTGCTCATAAAATAAATACGTGCCTGTGCTGATATGACGAGAAATTGCCCCATATCATATGTGCATCCCGGATTATTACTACTACTATTGTAAAATGACACTGTTTAATGATGATTTAATGTTCGAAAGCTGTAATAATGCAGCCCAAGGTATTGGGTATGCAGCTGGAATATGGGTTTTGATGATAATGATAATGTGAAGTACTTTGAATCATGTATGCACTACAACCCTCTTACAAGCATTTCACATATTTAATACATTTTTTAACAGAAAATATACAGGCCAAACAAAAGTCAATGATCCATTTTATGTAATTCTTGAAAAATTCTCAAAAAATGGTATAACAGTAATTTCCATGTAAAGTCATACAGACACATACAGGCCCCATTTTGATCTCAAATTCTGAGCTCAAACCTTGACTGGTGTGCTTTTGACTGCACACACAAAAATTCCAGTTAGCTAGCCAAAAATCTGTCTCACAGACACAATATGGTGTACATAAAATCTATACAATGTACCAGATTCCAAACTTGTAATAACTAACCATTTAGTTAACAGGTGATTGGGCTGTGATAGTAGTGTACTACAGATATTTGAGTTTTCAGAGATCTATGTAAAAATTGTTGCAACAAACAAAACAACCCTTTACATTAAGTACACCTTCATAATGTCTTTATAATGCTTTCATAGAACATTCAGTGTACCTTTGTAATACATTTATAATGCATTCCTGAAACATAATCAGCATGTAAGTATACCTTAACATCCTAGCAAACCTTGAGAGCTTTAGTATACATTAAACATCAACATTATATGTTGATAATAAACATTATACTCATTTAATCATGTAATGTATTACTAAGGGACGGCACGGCGGTGCGCTGGTTAGCACTGCTGACTCACGCCTCTGGAACCGGGGTTTGAGAATCTGTCCAGGTTCCATGTGTGTGGAGTTTGCATGTTCTCCCTGTGGGATTTCCTCTGGTGTCCCCCCACAGTCTAAAAATATGCTGAGGCTAATTAGAGTTACCAAATTGCCCATAGGTGTGAGTGTGTGGTGTGTTACTGTGGCCTGTGATGGGCTGGCCCACTGTCCTGGGTTGTTCCCTGCCTGGTTACCGTATCTTCTTGGATAGGCTCTGGATGCTACGTGGTTTCAGAAAATGGATGGATGTATTAATAAGGTTTTTTTGGGTAAGGTATGTTAAGATGTTAAGAACCCTACAAACTCTGTTATTAAATTGAAATAGTTTTTGAGCTATCATGCTAACAAAAGAATGACATAATTAAATATACTTTGCTGGTGGAAATGGTAGAAATATTTTGATCAGTAGGTTAAACTATTAACTATTAACTGTCTCTTTCTCTGGAAATCAAAATGTTCAGTATGGTCACCAGCCCTATGCTGTACTGTATTCTCTTAGTGTTGTGCACAGTGTGAGGGAATCCCTTCCTTTCAATTTTCCATCAGCTAAATGAGATAGGGATATATCCTGCACCCAATTAATTTGATGCTTGCTCTCAATCAGCAGAGGAAGTGTTGTGGCCTAATGGATATCTATCAGGCTGAAATGATTGCTATATGTGATTGGCTTACTACAAAGCCGGAGAGATGAGAAAAAGGACAAATAAACCCAGCCATCGTAAAGATGGTATTTTCTGCACTGAATCTTTTTAATGTACAGGTATGCTATCCCCCTCAATCACCCACACCAAGAACCCATTAGATAATAAAATCCTATAATGGCTGTTTTCTTGCACAGAAACACAAAGAGCTTTGTATTTATGGCATGAAATGAAATATCTATTTAGAGTACGATTTAGCATCTTTATGTAGATGCTCATGTAGGTTTCTAAAAATAAACTCTCTTGATCTCATTAAGATTGGTATTTGAGGACTAATATAGTTGCATATAATGCCTTATGCAGGTCCACTCAGATCACACTGAAACCAAGAAGCACTGATTCAGAATTTAAAGCAGCCATAAACTGAAATTGGCTGCCTCCCCTTATTGATGTTTCTTAGCTGGCTGCTGCTTTACAAAAATAAATGCTCATAAATACTGAAAAATTACACCTTTACCGCCTACTAGCAGCCCAGTAAAACATCTGCAATATCATTTAAATAATAGAGAGTACAGAATGGAATTGACTGTACATAGGCAGGATTGCCTTTGAAGAAATGGTATCTGAGAAATTCATTTTATCACAATTACATTCATTTCCATGGCCCATTTACATAGAATAAGTATATGTTGAAAATACAAATAATAATAAATAATAAAAAAAAATTTCATCAAGAGTGTGACTGGGATGGCAAAATGTATGCTTTGAAAATGCATCTTTCTTTCTTTCTTTCTTTCTCTCTGTCTCTTTCTTTCTTTCTATACACAGAACAATTCTACCATGCCACTTCACCTATGTCTTTCTCTTCTCACTCTTCTACATGTGATTCACATGTAATCATTCTCCCAATATTCCATTGCTTATCACACAAAATTACCCACATAATTCCATCCTACCATGAAACGAAATACCACTGTTAACATCTCATCTATTTCTTGAGTTGAGCAAGTTGGGTACAACATCAAGGCCCAATTATCTAAATATCAAGGGAGAATTCCACCCAAAATTATTAACTAATTTAAGAAATTAATTTGATCAATCCATTCACCGGCCAGTTAACAGCAAATCTCAATCTTCCACAACTCCTGCTGCATTTCTATTTATATACAAAATTATAATAGTCAGACAGACATACTCTATACTATTCCTGACTGACTTAGCCAGGTCAAGTCAGAGTAACTTTTTCTGAATTTACAGAGTCAATAGAGCCCAGTTGTACTGAATTTGTTGCTCCCTGGAGATCAATACTTAATTCTCCCAAAATTGCAATAGAAAATAGATAAAACAATTACTGACGCTGGGCCCTTGCAAAATATAGCTCATGAAATCTCAAAGCACGACAGTGGAATGAAACCAGGCTGAAAAAAATGGAGAAAAATGGAGTAAATTTGTTTTGATTCTATGTTCAGTAGCTCACCACTTATGATTTCTGAAATTAAGTGGCTGACATATTAGGCATATAGGGCTTAGGTGTAGTATATGATAATACAGTATGTAATGTATGGAATTAATTAAATTGCTAATTTTAGTGTACAGTACTCTACGGTGTAGACTGTACCATAAGGTGTGTTGAATTTATGCACCACCATTCGTTATTAAGCATTGATGTGACATGTTTATGTTTGTGACCAGGGTTTGTGTGGAAAAAAATATAAGTAAAATTACTGTATGTTGTTCTGGGTACAAAAAGCAAAAACATTCCTTTGTGCTTTTTGTTAGGCACCACCTTACATTGATTGCCCAAATGCTCCTGGATGATTCTGGAGTTCATACCCAACATGGCGACTAATGTGGTTGCTTTGCAATTGCAGGGGTTTTGGAAATAACAAGCAGCAGTGTGGTTTGCTCAAGCGGAGACACAGTTTGCACTGCAAGGAAATTACTTCAGATGACACCAAGTACCATTATATTGTTTTGGCACTCAGCGACGCTATGGTGTCCAAGGTGGTAAGTCTACTGGAAGATCCCCCAAACCTAAACAAATAGAAGACTTTAAAAGTGCACCTCTTACAGATGTTTGGGTTCATGGAACCAGAACCGGCATGGCAGTTCCTGCTCTTGGAGAATTGAAACTCTCTCAATTAAAAGACCACATACTAGCCCTTTTGGCTAAACACGGGCACATGCAAAAGAAAATTTGCACAGCCCTAGCAAACATGCCAGTTAAGGATTTTGAAGAACTAGCTATGATGACCAACAGCTTGTACTCCTGCTGCTTTCCATTTGACCTGGAGGTCGGAAGTCAGAGCTGGGAATAATGTTCCACCCGACTTAACCATGTTCCAGTACAACAAGTCAGAAAGTCATTTACAAATACCAGGGGCCTGTTTCAAAAGCAGGATTCTTGCTTAGCCAGACAATTGGTAGTCAGATTTAAGGTACCACAGTTTAAATGGCCTTTGTTAACTTAAATTTAGCCTAGGCATGCTACATGCCACTAAAACATCTGATCCATCAAGGCATGAACTCCACAAGACCTCTGAAGGTGTCCTGTGGTATCTGGCACCAAGACATCAGCAGCAAATTTGTTTAGTCCTCTAAGTTGGAAGGTGGAGCCTCCATGGATTAGACTTGACAACATATCACACAGATGCTTGATCCGATTGATATCTGGGGAATTTGGAGGCCAAGTCAACACCTTGAAGTTTTTGTCATGTTTTTGTTTCAGCAATTTTTGCTGTGGGCACGACACATTATCCTGCTGAAAGAGGCCACTGCCACTGGGTAATACCATGGCCATGAAGAGGTGTACCAATGTTTAGGTAGGTGGTGCATGTCAAAGTATTACCCACATTATTACCAGGACCCATTATTTTGCAGCAGATCATTGCCCAGAGCATCACGCTGCCTCTGCCGGCTTGCCATATTCCGATATTGCATGCCGGTACCATCTCATCCCCAAGTAGACAACACATGCACTGGGCCGTCCACATGATGATGCAACAGAAAATATCATCAATCATCAGATCTGGCCATCTTCTTCCATTGCTCTATGATTCTGTTCTGAGGCTCATATGCTCATTATAGGTGCTTCCAGTGGTGGTAAGGGACCAGCATAGGCACTTGAACTGGTCTGCGGCTAAGCAACCTCATATGTAGCTAACTATGATGCACTGTGTGTTTTGACACAGCCATTTATGCTACTGTAGCTCTCCTGTGGGATTGGATCAGACAGACAAAGACTAGGCTTTGCTCCCCATGCACATCAATGACCCCATTGCCAATTCACCGATTGCCTTTCTTATTGGTAGGTACTGACCACTGCATACAGGAACACCCCACAGGACCTGCCATTTTGAGGAGTCTCTAACCCAGTCATCTAGTCATCATAATTTGTTGCTCAAATCCTTACGCTTGTCCATGTTTTTCTGCATCCAACACATCAACTTGCCTAATATATACAACACCTTTGACAGGTGCTATTGTAACAAGTTAATCAATGTTATATTCCACACCTGCCAGTGCTTTTAATGGTATGGCTGATAGGTGCGTATGCGTTATTCAGTTGGCTGTGGACGGTTAAACAAAAATATATTTGGAAAACGTGTAAGTCAAAAGACACACATGTACAGAGCATACACTATAGACAGTTTTGCTTCACATATAAGTCCCTTTGGATAAAAGCATCAGCTAAATATGTAAAATATAAAAAATGTTAATGATTGAGAAATATTTCACAGAAACCTTGTTTAATTGTGAAAATTTGTATACATTTCTGTTATAAGTGTATTTTTTGCATTGACATTATATTCACATAACCCTAATTTCTGTTTAGGGTTGACTGGAAGAGGACTGTATAACAAAGAAACTATTTTAAATTGTATTACACAGCTGCCAATGAAGACTACAAAATAAGATGCGTAGAAAGCAAAAATTCTAACTTTTCAGTTTCAGTTCTCAAATAAAGCATTGCATTGCACTGGTTGTATGTAGTATGTAATGAAGTATTTGTTCTTGGAAACTGTGTATTAAAATGAGGTATAGTGAACATAAAAGGCTTTACTAATACAGCCAGAAAGTAACTGACATAGAGCAGTCAGGCTTAGCTATCATCAGTAATGCAGATGTGCATGTCAGGTACCCCAACACACTTAATCCCATCTTTAAGAAGCCTCAGAGGAATTTATACCTAGTGGCAATGGGTGGGGGGTGATAAAAGACTTCACAAATTTATCACTGCTTCTCTAGTACTATGGCTAATTATATTTCAGATGCAAGGCCCTGTTCTACGCTGCTTCTCTCAGCTGTGATTTGAGGTTTTTTTGTCAGTGATATCCGTTTTAATCCATGACACCATTAGGGTTAATGGACATTTTTTTTTCCAATCAGAAACAAGGGTTACTTTTTTATATCAACATCAAATCAACTTTTTTGGCCACAACAATCATATGTATTTTTTTCCGTGCTTCAGTATTTACTTTTGCCCTAATTTAAATAGATGCTCCACTTTCCCGGGGCTTTTCTATTAATATGTAGCAGCATAATAACAGTTTGATGTCCTGATTAGAGAATAATGAATTCCTATGCTTTTCACAGTCCCACTGCTCTTGCCTTTATTGTAAGAATCCATGAGTGACAGACAGCAGCAGACAGACAGTCTGGGATGTGCTGAAATTCGGTCTTGGTGGCCTCTTTATGTTATTCAGTATCCTACTTTGTGCATTCACTTACTACAAATTTCACACAGATATTTTTTTGCATAGAATTTTGAACAAACTGGAAACAAAACCGGACCACAGGGGATCAAAAAGGGAGGCTAGGGCATGGACAACAGGAACACATAACATCAATGATGCAACTGTGGAACAGGACTGGGAAGCACTTTTATACAGGGTCACCAAGGGATCAAACAAGATGCAGCTGGAGAGAGTTAACGTGAGGGCAGGCGAGAAATGCAGACCAGGTGTAGCTCATTAGAGCCATGCTAGGCAGAAACTGGAGGGGCAGGCAAGCAAGGTGTGACAGTGCCTCCCCCCCCACGAAGTACTGGGGACCAAGGGGACCAAAGGGACCGAACACCAAGGTGGACACATAGGACCTGGACACTGGACAGGACAGGGTGCGATTAGATGGATACCACTGAGGGATAGAGACCAGAGACTTGGCCTGTCCCTTTCTTGGACCCCGCCAATACCGGTGACCACCCCAGAACTTGGGACTGGAGCAGCCCGTGTCCTGTATAGGGGCCAGGGCCCATGGAGTGGGACCCAGGGCAAGACCCACTCTGTGTCCTCCAGTGGGACGTCCTCCTGATCCACCCTCCCTGGCCTGGAGGTGGCCTACAGTGCTGGAAAGACATCAGGCGGCCACGAAGTGGGCACTAGAGGGACATCAGAGGGTGGCCAGGTGAGAGCCTGGGGGTGACAAATGATAATATAGAGGAGGGTGCCATCGAGGAGTAACGGGATGAGGCGGGTGCTGGCTGGACATCGGGGAACAGCAACACAACTCACAAGATACCTGGAGGTGAGTAAGGCAAGACAGGACATCTGGAGATGAGCAAGGCAAAGAAGGAACATCCAGAGATGGGCTGGATGCAGAATGACCCTCTCTGGTTCAAAAGTATGGGCAAAGCAGTCTTCCCTGGTGGTTGGACCCTGAAGGTGTGGCTGGACAGCTCCCTCTGGGCTGGCCGCAGCGGAAGCCTTTCCTGGGCTAGTCACTAGAAGAACAGCGGAGAAGTCTGTGTTGGATGCCATGGGCACATGTGGCAGGCATGGCAGCAGCCTCTCCTAGAATAGGCATGGTAGCAGCAGTGAGGTCACTCTCTGGCACGGGTTCGGTCTGTTGCTTCAGTCTCCGCCTCCTGTAGCAGTTACTGGCAGAGAGCATCGGGGAGTCAGTAGGCAGGTCAGTAGCCAGCTGCAGGGGAACTAGCAGGTGGATCAGCAGCTAACTGTGGAGAGCCAGTGGGCAAATCAGCAACTAGTATCTCCTCGAAGGTCAGCAGAAAATTCCCTACATGGTTCACATCCCAGGTCTTGGACTCTGGAGAGAGTTTCCCCAGCCAATCCTCCATCTGAATGAGCCCGTCTATCAGCTCAGGATGCCACAGAACACCCAGGTCATTGAGGTATCTGCTATGGAGGATAATGAGGTCAGGAGCTGGAGACCATGTTTGGGTCATAGCAGAAGGCTCAGGCTAAAATAGGAGCCTGAGTACTGGAAAAAGCATGCATGTACTGAGGCATAGCAGAAATGAGAGGAAGCTGGGGTGACTCAACATGAGGGCAGGAACAAGAGACGAGAAATGCAGAGCAGGCGAGGCTCGTTGAAGCCATGCTAGGAAGAAATGGGAGAGGCAGGTAGGCAGTGCATGACAGTAATCAATTTCAAGTGACGTTTCATGATCACATAAAGTGGGAATTTTTTTACTGTATTTGATTTGAATGTCATGAAAGACAATCATTAATTTGGAAAAAGATATTGCAATAGAAGGAAATGTTACCTTATAGAAATGTAATATTAAAATTTGCAAGAAAAGAATAGCCTCAATCACTCCATATAAATTGTCTGCTTCATCTGATTGTCTTCTGATAGGCTTGTCATAGTCAGAAATGGCTTCTTAATTTCCTTCTTAAATAAACCCCACATAGATAAAACCCAGCATAAACCGTTTAATATTTTTATATTGTTAATTATGACACTTGAGTTTAGGAAAAAATAACAAGTATGATTTGGTATCCAGCATGTTTTTTGGATGCAGAATGCCATGGATCATAATGACACAGCATAAGATCCAATTTAGATACAGCTGGCACTTCCAATGTTCCATTTTCTTTAGATGGTCCTCTTGAAAGTCAACTTTGCTCACTTTCACAAGATTGGTCCTTCCTAAGCAATAATGTTTTTAAAAAATAAAATACTAATTGGGAGGAAAAGGTTCAGGGAAGGCTAGTGAATAGTCAAAGCATAATTTTAGCTTTTCCGGTTCATTTACTAAGGTCATGTCATTTGACCTAATTTTAAGTAATTTGATTTAAATAGATTGATTTGATTCTTATGCTTGGAAAATAACTTATGTTTTTGTCTTTGGTTATCCTCCAGGTACTCTGGTTTCCTCCAGTCCAAAGACCATGACCATGATTATCCATGATAACAGTCATTGCTATTATGGGTGCATAAGCCCAGCTATACACTACTATCCAGTTTCAGGTGCGCTTATACTTTGAGCCCTTCGTTGCCAGGGATAGTCTCCAGGTCTCATATGATCCTGGTCAGGATAGGTAGTTGGACGATGGATGTGTAAATGATGTTGTGTTTTAGCAAATTTAATGACGGGCAAAAGTTGGTCTTTTTTGGAGAGGTGGAGAGAGTGAAGGGGGGCTAGAGATTGGGGGGTATAAGAGGAGTAGGGATTAGATGGGTAAATGACAGGCAAAATCATTTCCTACCCATTTTCTATTAATAGCATAATCGGATAGTTAATTCATGCTAAAAAGATTCTCCTGATTACCTTCTGAACTGGTAGCATGAGGTAATCTATACTATAGAAATATCCTACTCATTACTTGTCACGTCCAAAGGTTGAAGGAAAGACCCAAATGCAGGCTGTGCAGGAGAATCCTTCTCAGGGAAGTCTCAGTCGGACAGTAAACAACAGAACACCAAACAGAACACAGAACAGAGGGACGCTAATATACAGGGCTATCGAAGGAGAAATCACAAGGCAGCTGTGGATGATTAACAGAGAGGCAATAACAAGAGGTAAGACTGACAGGTCATAGGCGTAGCTGGTATGGAGCCAAGCCCTAGGGAAAACGCAAGGATCAGACAGGCAGAGTGGGCTGGACATGACATTACCTACTGAACTGGTAGCATGATCTGCTAGATTATTTGTGATATAAAAATATCCTACCCATCACCTGTTGAGCTGGTAGCATGATTGTATATGGCAGCATGATTCAATAGACATGGCTATAAATAAGCTCTACGGTAGGACAATTCAGCAGAATAGGGCAAATCGTCAGAACTAGCCAAGGAAGATGATTATACATTCCTGTCCTAAATGTATAAAAATCAACAAATGCAAATCAACTACCATAATTTTAGCTTGCAATAACACCAGGCATGCGTGTAACTTTGCATTGGTGAAAACGTTCATAATTACATTTTGGTAGGACAGTCTCATGGGTACAAAGGTGTCAATTTCAAGTCCAGAAAGTAAAAATCCAGACCAGGACTTTGTTTCAACTAACTAGTTGAGGACTCTGTGACGGTCACTCTTTATGCTCAACTGATTGGTTGAAACAAAATCCTGGTTTGGATTTTTACTTTCTGGACCTGAAATTGACACCTCTGCATGGGTAGGAAAAAATGAATAGGAAAAAACCACCCCAAAACCATGTGTATTCCTTATATGAGGAAAAAGATACCTGTCACCTTTTAATGGGTACAATGGAACTGACAACACAACTATGGGCTTTACTGCAGTCTATCTGTTGATGTGATTTTGTAGAGTGCAACCCCAAACATTTTCTAATCTAAAACTCCAAATGCATCAGGGGTGATATTATTGTCCGGAACATCATTAAGGATAAATGAATGAATAAATGAAATAAATATGATAAATGAATAAATTATATATTTTTAAATAAACCTACAATTTGTTAAATAATTTCTACTCATTTGATTGGTAACATTTCATAATGATGTAGTTCATGAAAATACATTTGGATGCATCTTTTATTCATGTATTAGAAATTAATTACAAACTGGTTTCCCTGATGCTGGCTAATGCAGTTCTGTTATGGCAGTAATAAATGAGTCTAGATTCCTTTTTGTGTGTGGTGTGTGTGTATCCTGTATTGTCAGTCAAAGGGGTGGTTGGAGAATGCTTACCTCATCCATTATTTCTACAGACTTGCAGGGAAGCAGATACCATGAGACTCACTGTCAATGTCAATTAGCATACAGTGTGTAGCTTCATGTAGACCCCTAAACTACTGTGTATTAAAAAGCAAATGAAGTATAACCCCAATTAGAATCTCCTCCAGTGGACTATTCCATGGGTTTGCTTCAGCTGTTCCTTTCATACTATGTTTAATTAAGTCAAACTTTCCAAACCTGGTCGACAAATCTGCTTTAGTGACCAAATGAATAATCCTCAGAGATAAGTGGATAGTAGGTGTATTGCATCACATTGCTCTCAGTTTGACATAGAGCATTGTGCCAAGTTAAACACCTACACGGTGGAATCATCTTCAGCCAAAATCTTATTAATCTTCAAATGATATTCCAGTCATTAGTATGCATCTGAACTCTCAGGGCAGAATGGCCAGAAATGGAAAAAATGTACCTCCAGCATCCCTGACTTACTGGCAAACAATATGTACTTGGTACAAAGATTGTTTAATATCTGACTTTTTGCATCAAAAATTTAACTAAGATTCATATGTAAATATTTGTTAGCAAACATAATCTTAACAATAAACAAATTGAATTGTATTACAGAGAACAAGGTTGGGGGAGGTGAGTAGAAGACAATTTCCCCACAGGGATTAATAAAGCATAAATCAAAATACAAAAAAAATCTAATCATATTGGGCCCCCAACTCAGGCCAGTCCAACCCTGTGCAATTGCTGTAACCACACACTCCAACCCCAAAACACATATGAACCCATTCAAAGCTTTAGCAACTTTAATTATTAATATTACCTTTGTAGGGTGGTAGCTCTAATGTATACATATTTAATTTCCTATAAAAGAGATGCTGTTATGGAAATGTATTTATTACTGTCGAAATAGAACTTGTAATACATAAATTTTGTGCATGACACTCCAGCAGAGAACTTATTTAGATAAATAAGATATATTCAAACATATTCATTTAGTTTTCTTTGAAAATAAGTAGGGTTTAAATAAGTAACGTATTTTCGACAATTTGTTGAATCCACACAACTATGGTCTACTGATCTATCTGTTAACAAAACCCAGAGATAGTTGAACTCGTCTATTTGAGGCTATAAGTCATCCCCCAGCTGAGGGGGGGGGGGGATTGGGTTATGAAAAATTTGATGTGCGCGTTCCTCTGACCCTCCACATACAGCTGCTCTCCATAACTACAACTTTAGCTATTCTTCCTCTACGTTTTCGTCTTTGACCGCTAATCTGTGAAAGTCGGCAGTACCTACTGAAAACTGGAAATACATTAAATGCACATGGATAAGATTGATTTCTGCTAGCCATAAAAATCTGGGCTACACACGCACCATCTGCAGCACTCCACAGCCAACCCCAGATGATAAAATGTACAGCATGGCCCTCAGCCGCAACCAAAAGCACACACGCAAAACTGAAATATGAAGAAGTCTGTGGGTGTGCCATGATATATAATAAATAGCCAGACTAAAAAATTTTTGAAGAAATAGAATTGCCTGGTGGCAACTTTAAATAAAATGAAATTGGTAGGATATGAATACTGTGAGCTTGCTATTGTAATAAAATGGCAAATATTAAATAGACTACAAGCCAAATATATTTAATTCTGAAAATCATGAGTGCACTGAACACTGCTGATAGAGAAAGCTGCTATCATTTCTTGTTATTTTTTTTAGATAAATATAAAGCTAAATCCTTTATTTTGCACAAGTACAGGCACATTGGGATTCTTCTCTTCACCTACCCTCATCTTGCTCTCCATAGCTCAGGGGTCACAGCGCAGGGTCAGCTAACATTCGTCACTCCTAGAGCTGGGGGTTATGGGCCTTGCACAGGGGCCCCCAGACAGGTGACTACTCTGCCGAGGCTCAGTGACACAGAGACTTGGCCTGCTGAGCCACTCACATTGTTATTATTACTGCTACGTCCATTTGTTAAGTACTAATAGTGCTTTGGCTTAATATTCTTCACTACAGATGTTAATACTTCTTTCAACTACTTATCATGCATTTCAGCCCTTTTTATCTACATAATTAACATTCCCACAAGGAAGGCTTTTTAACATCTGTTCACTGCCATCAGAACATACTGAGCATCCAAACTAACTAACCATAATGCACCCCTGAACTGAAAGTATTTAAGTTGTGAAGAGCCTGGTAGCCTGTGTTATGACCTGTTTTCTCTTGGAGTGTAATTAACATGTAAGCATGTCTATTGAGAGCTCAGAAATGCCACTTGAGTATAGCACAATTTCCTCTTGCATATATGTCATGAGAAGACATAATGTTAATTACCATTCCTATGCTGATGACACCCAATTATACATTTCACCTTCACCTAATGACACCTCATCTATTGTCACATATAGCCAGTTGCTTCAATGAAGTAAAGATTTGGATGACTTTTTTCACTAAATGCTCAAAAAACCAAGGTTCTGCTGTTTGGAGGCAATCCTGCGGATAGGAATACTATAACCTGTGCACTCCATTCTAGAGGGTTGGACTTTTCCATCAGCAGCTCGGCTCGTAATCTAGGTGTTACATTGGATACAAGCCTCTCATTTAAATCACATGTGGATGCCATCTTGAAGGCGTGCTTCCTACAGCTACGCAACATCGCCAAATTGCGACGATTCCTCAATGTTCAAGACAC
>JAODKM010000118.1:27821916-27835292 GCA_026780845.1 Petrocephalus sullivani
TTTGCGTGAAAATGTTCTCACGCAAAAAATACGCACAAATCTGTGCGTGGGAACGGTTGATAAATGAGGGCCCAGGTCGGGGCGCTGCATACTGAGAGTATCGCGATGTATGTGCGTCCCCACTCCAAGGACCCCTTGATCCTGGGCTACCCGTGGCTGCAGACACACAACCCCCAGCTTGATTGGAGGACAGGTGAGCTGACCGCATGGTCCGAAAAATGCCTAACCGCCTGTATGTCCTTGCCTTGCCGTGCGTCCAGAGTAGAGAGTCCGGAGCCGGAAAACCTGAGCGTCATCCCGAAGGAGTACGAGGACTTCCTCGATGTCTTCAGCAAAGACCAGGCTTTCGCTCTGCCTCCACACAGGGACTGTGACTGCTCCATCAAGCTTCTGGAGGGGGCTTCCCGTCCTAGGGGGCGGCTATACCCGGTCTCCCTCCAAGTGGAAGGATCACTGGAGGACTATATCCGCGAGGGACTGAGACAAGGGATCATCCGCCCTTCCACCTCACCGGTGACGGCTGGCTTCTTCTTTATAAAGAAGAAGGACGGGGGTCTGAGACCCTGTATCGACTACCGGGCGCTTAACGCCATTTCAGTTAAGCGAAGGGAACCCCTACCGTTGATCCCCGCCTTTTCATGTCTCCCTGCTCAAGCCCGTCAAACGCTCCAACCTGACGTCACCCCGGTCGTCAATCCGTCTCTCCCCCTGCCGGATGAGGCTTCTTCCAACCGAATCCACACTCTGCTTGACTCTCGTCGGTACCGAGGACGGCTCCAGTACCTTGCAGAGTGGGACGGCGCCGGCCCGGCAGAGCGCAGCTGGATCCCGGCCAGTGACGTTCCAGACCCCGCGATGGCGCAAGCCTTCCACCTGGCATCCCCACAAGCGTCAGCGGCCTCCGGGCGGCGGCCGTCAGGAGGGGGGTACTGTCACGCACACACAGGCGGGACCCACTAGCGCAGCCACGCCCAGGCAGGCGGGAACCGCCAGCCCAGCCATGCCCACACAGACAGCACTTAAAATGGTCACTCAGAAACATCGACCCATATATATATAATGATACTTACTGATCCAGTACCATATCTTACAAATTATAGCCAATCAACATTATTAGGTATACTTTTTATTAGCAACCCAAAGTTAGTACAATCTGGGTAATTTTACTGTTTAGTCTGTGTTCATTGGGTTAATTTTATGCACTTAATTTGGAAAAAGTACTCTTTGCCTACTTAAAAAAAATTATTTGTTGTTATTCAAAGGGTCAAAGGAGTTATGAGGCTCTGGACTTACTAAAAAATCTGTGAAAATATAGACTGACTCACTCTCTCACTTTTCACAAAATTAATGTACATTGGTCGGCACGGCTAACCAAAAAGAAAAACGGCTCATCTGCTAACCCCATAGTTTAATTTGATAACGTTAATCTAATAAACCACTAAAAACTTTAGTGGAAGCTAATGATAACTGCTAACTTCTAACTTTTATTAGATGAATTTCCCTTTGGTTTGGTTTTACAAACATGGCGCTCTTTACCCAAAACTGGGAAGTTCCTTATTGGCTTATACCTTTCTCCTGGGTATAATGTTAAACTGCATCTGGTCCAGCAAGCAGTCCCACAACTTGCATAGAAGAAGTCCGGGGGTTGGTGAAGGAATTGGCACTTCAGCAACTGTAAAAACTTCATGCTGCTTTGAAATGGCAGACAGGACTCTTTTCTGCTGTCTGCTGGATTAGCTCTGTTGCAGCCTCCCACAGGAAGGCTTCATGCATCATGAATGGTATGGGGGAAAGTTCTTGCAGGTCTCACCCCAGAAAAGTTGAAACTGCTGGAGAGCCAATGGGGTTATCCCTGCTGGGGAATGGAACTGGTGTGGTGCTGAGTTGTCACCCGCTGCATAGCAGCACTTCGGTATTAATCTGAGGCAGCCCATCTGGGTAGGCATGTGGAACGTCTTGTCTCTGCAACATAATGATCATCTTTCTCTGCTGTAGGAGGAGCTTCGGAAACATTTCAGTGGCAGCACTCTCTGAGGTACACAGACCAGGGACTGGCAACCTCTGCAGGTCGGTATACCTATTATTGGTCTGGTCATTCTGATGATTGCCATACTCAGGGAGTAGCTGTTGCTGTGGTGGATCAGCTCATTCCGATGGTATCCGATGTCACTCTTTTGTGTTTTATGAGTGTATTATGAGACTCAGATTAAGGCACTCTCTGGGTTCCTACAGAACTGCACTGTCTACAAAAGTGCCCAATTTGTGAATTCTTACCACAGACATGTTGTTACTACTCTGAAGATCCAGCTTAGGTCCACTATGTTACCACCAACTAGGAAAATTAGGGTGGACCTGGCTAGACTCCAAAATCAGACTAATATGTTTGCACTGTGTGTAAACTCATTAGAACTTGCAGGACTTGGGTGCGAATGCTGATTCTAATGTGATGTGGGAGACTGAGTGTCTGGGCTTGTGAATGTCCTGGAAAAAACCAAGATCCAGGCCTTTAATGACCTCTTGGGCACAGCCATCAGCAGTATCTGCAGAGAGAATGTCGACTGTGTCGAGAGGTTCGCCTACCTCGGCAGCAACATTCATGTCTCTGGTCGACTCTTCTTATGAAGACAGTAGACGGAGTGGGAGATCGTGGGAGGTCATGTGGTTGCTGGAAAGGGGTGTGTGGTCCTGATATATCTGCAAGAGAAGAAAGGTCCAAGCCTTTAGAGTCCTGGTGCTTCTTGTTTTGCTATATGTCTGCAAGATATGGATTCTAACCAGTGACCTGAGATGAAGACTGGACTCTTTCAGTATTGTGTGTCTTCGGCGAATCCTTGGATACCACTGGTTTGACTTTATGTTGAACGAGTGGTTGCTTAGGGAGTCCCAAATGAGGCACTGAATTATGAGGGAGTATTATGCATTATGCATTATGACCATGTGGCAAGATACCCAGAGGGTGATCCGGCTCGCAGCATCATCATTGCTGAGGATCTGAGAGGCTGGACTAGGTCAAGGGGATGTCACATTAACATTGGCTGCAGCAGAAAGATGATCATTTTTGGAGGGCAGGACAGGACCACATGTCGGCGTGGGAGGTTACCAACTAGGTTCCCAAGGTGTTTTGTTATGTAGTGGGTGTGGCACTGCATGCTCCCCAGTCTGACCTGACCTACTCTGTCAATCAGAACTCTGAAAAATAACCAGGGGCCGAAGCAGGATCCAACAAGTTATGTGACTAAGCAAGACATCCAGCTTTGTACACTGGTTTAAATGGACTTTAAATGGATTTGAACAAATATGTGTGATTTTAGAATTTACAAATGCTTTTGTTTACCTTATTTGTTACTTTGTTACCTTTTATTTACTTTAAAAATGTTGTTGAAAGATTCACAGTTAACAACACTAAATTTAATGGAAGCCAAATGGTCCACTATTGGTTTTGAAAGTTAACAGAGATTCTTTAATGAATATGTTAGCTTCGCAAATTAGCAGTGAACAGATTAGCGAAACTCTGCCCACCACTGCTAATGGGTACCTAAAATGTGTAAATTGTTTTGAGGGACTTTTTAGATAATGTGTACTTTGTCTTGTATCATGCAGTTCAAGCTTGCCACTAGTCAAGGCCCCATTACACCAGATCTTTACTCATATTGACATGCATTGCACATGCATTAGCCATTGTTAGACTCTCACTGAAAGTCAGGATTTTCCTGCTTACTACAGATGATGAGTCTGTCAACTATAGATAAACTACACTCACCCAAAGTTTGCAAATTAGGTTTGCCATATGTATGATTAATCTCACTTCAGCTACAGAGGTAAAAAGAAAAAATATGTGATTTTCAGTCTGCAGACCAAGAAAAAAATATACCTCAGGCTCTGCTGTCACGAAGGTTAAGGCAGATGTTCCAGGCATATTAATGGACCCCCCCTTGGGTGACTCAGTGTAGATTTGTTAGGAGATTCAGAATCACACTCACTTAGGGGTTGCTGCGAGCTAACCTTCTTAAGAAGCCTTTTAACTGTACCACCTATACCATCACATGAGTCACAAAAAATGCCACTCTAATTTTATCGCAAAGTCATATTCATGGTGACATGTTTCATGGTTAATTTTATGAAGTTTTGTCTGTTTTTATTTTGTGCTGCTAAGATACCTGAAAGTAAAATATGATCTAATTGGGATGATCTAATTTCAGCTTGTCAATGAGGATTTGCTGATAAGCATATTCCATGGTGGTGGTATGATCAAGAGCTTATTCAAGAGTTTATGAAGCTTTCATCCATAATGCACTATAGATACATTTATAATGCAGTACAAAACATCCTTAATGCTTATACCCGCAGTATAATGCATTATGAAGGAATCTATAGTGCATTATAGATGAGAGCTTCATAAAGCTTTCATAATGCACAATAACCACGGCTGTTATGTGTTATGTCTTTTGATGAATATTTACTACAAGTGGAATTTCACAGAAAACTCCAATGACAGAAATTCAATATGATTTCTGAAAAATTATTAAAAATCAGCCATATCGATCACTTCGAAGGTGCAGAAAGAACCTCAACACCTGAAACACGTCCTTCTGGAAACACGATAACACTAACACCCTCAGCAGCCTTCATGTCATGTCACGGAAAGTCTCCCACTTTACATTACAATCATCAGTTGCATCCAAGTCTGCATGTTCCTCACACAAACTGCTTGCAAACTCATTAGAAATCAAAATTTGTCTGATCTTGGAGTCAGGCCAGGTACAGCCCTATTCTTGTTGTTGGTGGTAGCCTACTGAACCTAAGCTGGATCTTCAGAGTAGCAACAATAAGTCTGTGGTCAGAATTTACAAACTGGGCACTTCTGTGGCCCAGCAGTTCTGTAGGAGCCTCCAGTGTCTGCCCATGAGGATGTGATCAAATTCCTTCTCTGTACCACTAGTATTGGAGTACCAAGTCCAACGATGCAGCTCAGGGCACTGGAACCAGGATCCAGCGATCTGCAACCCCTGACCTTTAAGGTACTCAGAGACTGGCTTGATTTTCCACTTGACACTTGAGCACCAATGATGGGTTGCCCTGTATTTCAAATGGAAAGCGTTGAACAGCCAGGGTCACCAATCCTGTTCTTGGCAGATCTGGTAAAAGGGGGAGACAAAAAAGAAAGAAATTAGAGATCCACATCACATTTGCACGTAACAGTTCTACCATTCTTTTACAATAAATTTGTGATACCTTTTAGTAAGTGTCATTTTGATACATGTTCAGGTTCAGCTTTCTGAAAACTGCAATATCACATTTGGATGTATAGAGGCACATAACATGTGACGTAGTGAAAAATGTATGGTGTGTAATGGTCATTTACATGTGACACACCCAAATTTTGGTGCATTTAGCACTTCAATCCCAAACTTTAGTAGGGCAGGGTTTAAAAAATCAATTTCCTGATCTGAATCAATCCTCGTTTACATAATCCAATATCCAAAAAAATAAAAGTTTTTTTAAAAAATATATGCCTTTTACAGTCTATGGCCTTTTTCTATAGGTGTGCGTAGCCAGCCTCAGTAATGAGATCCATCAGACAAAAACAGATTTAAAAACCCAAAATAACTATAGCCAAACAGTAGTTATTATATAAGCAATTTCCTCTGGGATGTGAAGATGTGTATGACCATGTGAAGTCATAAACGTAATTTCTCCTTAGATCAAATGTTCTGCTACCTAGATATTTTACATAAACATGATCCATAAATCTGCGTACCAGAACCAAACCTTGTGAAAATTAAACACTTGCAAACAAACAAAGTTGTTAAATTTGCAAAAAATCTTCATTAAATTGGGCAGTGTGAAAATACAAGTCAAATTGTGTCCCATATTAGTTTTCAATGGGGCAAAACATTTTTTTTTTTCAGTATAGGGAAATCGTGTAATATACAGGTTGGGTGAAAACTCTTATCCTCACATTTTCCAAAATATTTATTTGTGCAATTGCACCGACATGTTCCTTTTGCACAATTAAAAAACTGAACAAAAAAGAATGTTATTTACAGTATTCAGTTCAATTCAATTTTATTTGTACAGCGCATTTTCACAATATTACATTGTCACAAAGTGCTTTACATTATCTCTGCCCAACGACCCCAGTGAGCAAGCCACAGGCGACAGTGGCAAGGAAAAACTCCCTAGAAGGAAGAAACCTTGGGAGCAATAAGACAATAAGACCAACGCTAAAATTACCTACAGAGATCCAGGTATCGATATCCAAAGTTAGTTAGCAATGTACACTCAGTGACAAAAAAAGTTAAGCACCCAAAATGGACTGGTGGAAATGAATTGACACATGGTGAAAGGTTGTGTTACTGTATCGCAATGATTATAATGTCAGATCAAACGACAACAGAGTTGCGCACACTGCCCATATCAGTAGGATGTGGCACATCCCGGGGCCTGGATACATGTGCTGATATGGTGCGGAAGGGAGTCATACAGCCGTTGTAGCCTCTCCTGCGGCAAGTCGCCCACAGCTGTTGTAATTGGCTCTCGAGATCCTGCTGATTGCCACTGGGTCTGAGTTGACATCCGAGCTGATCCTACACATGTTCAGTTGGGTAATGATCGGGGGACCTCAGCATGATGCAGGCAGTCCATAGACACAGGAGCCGGAGGGACCGCGGGCGCCCCATGAGCCCCCAACAGGGCAACCGAGGGCGAGCCAGGGGGCAGGGCGGGCAGGAACTGGCCCCGACGTAAGTGACCCCACCCTTTCGAAGATCTGGAGAGGTGGGGCCACCGCCGGGTTTTGCCCCTCTGCGGGTCCCCCCGCCAAACGAGTCCCCGGTCCTCCCCCTCAGAGGAAGGAGTGGAGTCAGGAGGCGCCGGTGCCGGGACTGGAACGGGGGGAGGCGCCGGAGCTGGGACTGGAATGGGAGGAGGCGGCGGAAGCGCCGGAGCGAGTTCAGGAAGCACGGGAGGCACCGAAACAGGAGGCGCCAGAGTGGGACCAGGAACAGGAGGCGCCAGAGCGGGACCAGGAACAGGAGGCGTCAGAGCGAGACCAGGAACAGGAACCAGCAGTACGGGAGCCGGAGGGGCTGCCACGACTTCTCCCGAAGCCGTTGGGGGCGCGGCGGCGATCTCACCCGGAACAACCGGGGGCGCGGTGGCGACATCACCCGGAGCAGGCGGCGATACAGGAGCCGGCAGCACAGGAACAGGCGGAAGCGCTGTGGCGCCATCTTCCGGATGCATCGGGGGCGTGGCGGCGCCATCTCCCGGATGCATCAGTACTCATCTCCACCGCTGAGGAGATGAGTACCCCTGGTACGTAGGGGTGTCGCCCGCGAAGAGGGAGACTGAGCCCATGTAAAGCTCGGGGGAGGAGGCGGAGCACCCCGGAGGGACCCCTGCAGCCCCGGTCAGCGGCGTTTGCCGCAGCCGACGCTGGGCTTCTCGGACCTCCTCCGCTACCCGCGAGAGGCGGCCTTCCAGCTGACGCCACTGTTCCGCTGGGGCTCCCGGGGTGATCGAAAACAGTCGGTCCTCTAACTGGTCGATCACCGGGATCAGCGGGTGCTCTTCCCGGAGGTCGAGGCTCCGGAGCAGCTCCTCGAACCGGGTCCAAAGGTCTTGCCTGTCTGGACTGGAGGAGCGGGTTGGACGGCGGGCAGTGCCTCGATGGTCGCGGGGAGCTGGCAGGTCGGAGATGAGCGGAGGCGGGTCGTCCTCCTCCAACTCGACTCTCCGCTGCCAGAGCCAGGCATCCTGCAGGTAGGGAGGTTCAGCAGGAGCCTGGTCACAGCCGCTGGGTCGCTTGTTTGGGTCGGTCTTTCTGTCACGCTGGCGGCAGGATTTACGACCCATGAATGCAGGCTGTGGGGTTAAGTCCTTTCAAGGGGCGTTTATTCGACGGATACAGGGTAATCAGGGCAAACACAGGAGCGTTTATTCGACGGATACAGGGTAATCAGGGTAAACACAGGAGCCGACATAGACGCGAGCGTAAGAGCATCGACATCGACAAAGATAGACCGGGGAGACAGGACTAGGGCGGACTAAATACACCGAAACGCTAACAGCAGACAGGAAACAGCTGGGAACGGGAGGATTCCCACGAGGGCAAGGAGGGGGCGTATATATGACATATATATTTACCTTATATATTTACCTGTGAGTGAACTTTATATTTGTATAATTGTAAAATAAACATGTTGTAATTGTTTAGCCTATTCTAACAATGCACATTTGGTTTAAGGTTTGGTTTAAATCCCTTTCTATGCGCATGTATTTATTGTCTTTGCATATTTAGCTGTTTATGTGTGTTACTGTACACAAAATGATTAAATTATTTATTCTATAGATGAAATTTCAAATGTGGGGTCCATTCTTGGGCCTCTCCTATTCAACATCTACATACTCCCCCTTGCTCAGATTATGGAAGACTATAACATCTCTTACCATAATTATGCAGATTATACACAACTATACATTAAAGTGTCACCATGTGACTATGGTCCTTTAGATTCACTGAATAAGTGCATGGAACAAATCATGAAATGGATGTGCCAGAATTTTCTTCAGCTGAACACTGAAAAAACTGAAATAATTGTTTTTGGCCCAAAAAAAGAAAGACTGAAAGTCATTGCCCACCTTGAATCCATGACAATAAAACCTACAAATCAAGCCAGAAATCTTGGTGTAGTTCTGGACTCAGACTTTAACTTCAACAGTCATATAAAGTCAATCACAAAATCAGCCTACTACCACCTGAAAAACATAGCACGGATTAAAGGATTTCTGTCCAAACAGGATTCAGAAAAGTTTGTTCATGCATTTATCTTTAGCAGGTTGGACTATTGCAACGGTGTCTTACAGGTCTTGGTAAAAAATCAATCAGACAGCTGCAGCTCATCCAGAATGCTGCCACAAGAGTCCTCACTAAGACCAAAAAAGTTGAGCATATCACACCCATCCTAAAATCACTGCACTGGCTTGCAGTGCATCTCAGTATTGATTTTAAGGTGTTACTACTTGTGTACAAAGCACAAAATGGTCTCGGGCATAAATACATTTCTGATCTATTAGGACGGTATGAAGTATCCAGACCCCTTAGGTCGTCTGGAAAAGGCCCGCTCAGTGTTCCCAGAATCAAGACCAAGCAGGGTGATGCAGCATTTAGTTTCTATGCTCCCTGTCTGTGGAACCAGCTTCCTGAAGACCTGAGGTCTTATTTAAGTCAGGGCTTAAAACATTTCTGTTTGCTGCAGCTTTTCAATAAATTAAATTGGTTTAGTCATATTCTGTCATTACAAAACGTAACTTCTTTTCAATTACATACTTATTTGTCTATTTTGGCTTCTTATTATTACTATCTATTTGTTCATTTTAATTAATTTATTTTTTCCTTATCTTTTAAATGTGATTTTGATATTTTTATTTGAATGTATTCCTGTCTTTGTAAAGCACTTTGAATTGTCTTGTGTCTGAATTGTGCTATATAAATAAACTTGCCTTGCCTTTCCTTGCCTTGAATAACAGGAATATGCACAGACTTTTCAGGCAGGTGCTCAAACAGAGGGGCATGGCCAGCAGGTAATTCTTTTGCTGCCACAAAAATTCATGATTGCGTGAGGGAGGGCGGGTATGTCCAGGATTCAGTGTATACTGTTTTTGCTGTTATGCTGAGTAATTCATATTGTATTATTAAGCTGCATTGTTAAAGTTGCACTTACCTTACGTATATGAATTTATGTGAAATCAATCACATTTTCATACTACTTCCTTATACTCAAAGTCAAATTGTGATTCTACAGATTTATTTTCCACCTTTATATTCACTTTAATATGTGTATATGTACCATAAGACTTTTGGATTTTTATTTATACATTTAATTTATACATTACATCAAGGCAATCAAATCATATACTTAACATATGTTATATAAGAAGACCACAACTTATAATATGCCCTTTACACACAGTATCTCAGGTTAATAATATATCTAACTCAAATAAATGATAGCTAAGAAGATTACCTGAATTATGGCCAGCAGCCACCTTCAGTGACTGACAAAATTTGTGGTAATGTACACAATCACATTAAAATTAAGAAAGTAAATTACACAAGGAGGTTCATAAGGACCTTGCTGAAATCAGGAAATTTGTGTGTGTGCAGGAATGCTTACATTTATATAATAATTTTATCTTCTTGAGCTAAACTCCTTTACCCCATGATGATGGTTTCTGAAAAGAAGATTTCAGCACATTGGTGAGTCTGCAGCTTGCATGTTAATGAAGAAAAAAAAACAGTACAGTGTGGGAGATGGTGGACAAAGGTCCGGACCAGCCTACATTATTGATGTTACTCAAGAGGGTGTTTGTAGCGATAGCATTGCATTTTTTCACTTTCATTAAAAAAGAGGCAAATAACCATGTATAATGTGCACCAACTGTCAATAAATGCTTTTGCATATCATTGTCACAGTTACATTGCAGATCATCAGTGACTAAGGCTCTGTGTAGGCTTCAAATGAGAAAATACTGTAAATATAATCAAAAGAGCAACTGTGGTGAACTGTCTTGAATATGGGCAAACTGAGTGTGTGTCTTAAAAATGCACATTAAGATTTCATTGAAAAATGTAACTTACACATTTTAATATATGTGGGGATATTTAGGAAGCATTTGGTGCTTCTTTTTACATTTTATTTACTTCAACATAGCATGAGCTTTTATTCAAAATTATACTTTTTTTCTTTTTTTTAGAAAACGGGGTCAGACAGTCCCTAGAGCAACTGGGGGTTAAGGGCCTTGCTTGAGGGAACAACACTAAAATCATCCCTCTGATCCTAGGATTTGAACAAGCAAACCTTCCGATCATATAACTTGATAAGCCACAATTTACCCCCAGCAGTGTAACTATTGGGCTGGCTTTAACCTTACACAAAGGAGGGCCTTCAGATTATCAGAACAGAACAGACTATCTCTGTTTGACATACTGAAGATACTAACCAACATTCAGACCCCTGTATGTTTCTGTTGTTTTGAGTATTACATAAATGTGTTAAAATTTCCAGAAAAACAATAACAGATATTTTCTTGTTATTCAGTTATTAGTATATTTTCAGGTCCTGAATCCAGGGACACAAAGCCATGTTTGCCCCTGTTTCTACTGGATACTGAGCTTGTCTTTCTGACTTCCTTAGTCATAAAGGTGTGGACAAAAATTCTGGACTGGGTCACAGGGGGTTCTGGAGCCTTTCCTAAGCAGCATAAGGCACATGGCAGGGGTACACCCTGGACAGGATGCCAGTCCATCACAAGGCACAAACACACTCAAAATCACAAACTGCAGGCAATTTAGTGTTGCCAGTTAACTTAACTGCATTTAACAGTTAACTGCATTCAAATCTCCAACCCTGGATGTGTGAGGTAAAGTACTTTTAAGTAATTTTAAAATATCTGAAAAGTAACTTGAAGTATGTTTTAAACTGTCGTTCTTAAAACAAAAATTCAGCTGTTTGATAGCTGCTGTCTGTCTTTTTTTTTCTTTTCTAGTCGAAAATAATTCATCTTATACGGTTTGTCAGGGTATACAGTGATTTTTTTAACTATGACACTCAGATTAGGATATGAATATAGAGTATATAGGTTAAAATATTACTGTTAGAAAGCTAAGTAGGTCCTGTTTTACCAGATGTCAATGCCTTTTGCAGCCACTGGTTTTAATTCAACTACATACCATTTCATGCCTGGCATTAAAAAAGAACCCAGAAGGCAAAAACAAATAAAAGTAAATGGTACACCAGAAAAAAGCAGAATCCCAATTTTAATGCAGAACACAAACCAAGCATATTGTACTCTTTGTGGGTCACTGTGATATTATGTTTCAACCTGAATTCATTATATTCACAGAGAGATAATTGTTATATCATACATCATGAATATAAATTAAACCATTCCTTCTTTGTGGATTGTTTTATTGGTACCCGAGGATATCCAGGGTAATTTATACTGCATGAAATCGTGGTCAGAATGATGACTAATTGGACATGTACATACACACACAGACATAGAAAAAAAAACAAAGCTGTTAGAGCATCATGTGGGAAAATCATACTGTGGGGGGTATATTTCCTGTGTTCTTCTGTTCCATAGGAATTGTAGAAGTTTTTGCCACAAATGTCTTATCATAAATGTAATAAATAACGAATGGATGACAGACATAAATTTTCAAGATTCCCAAATTGCTTCACAGAAGCAATGGGGAGCCACCACCACTGTGTAGCACCCTCCTGGACGATGTGATGGTAGCCATTCTGTACCAGTACACTCACCACACAATATGTGGTGAAGGGGCAGGAGATAATTCACTAATTAGATATAGGGGAAGCCAGAAAGCCACAGAGGACAATTTTCGCCAGGACATTCTGGAGAAACTTGGATGAAACTTAGATGGTTCATATTGTACTTTATTCCCCACACTGGTTTGCTTAGCACTGACAACAGAATCTGGAGCGGATCCTAAAAAGTGATTTTAGACAGGTTTTTCAATTCAACAATTTGCATTACTATAAATTCCCAGGTGATGGTGGGCAGGGAAGGGGGGAGCATCACTGAAAACAGTACTCAGTCAATTCCAGTGGCATTGTCCTTTATTTTCTGTACCATACAGCAGCAAAACTCTAAAGTTAAGTCCGTAACTCCTTTACAGTTTTCTTTTCCATACAAATATGAATTTACCTTTTTTCATTTTTTTTTCAAAATTATATTATGTATTCCTCAAACAGAGAGACAGTACAAACAGGTGGAAGATGGATGGATATTTTTATTCCAATTTGTACTGATATCTATGAGCAGTAAAATGTATTTACACTCTACTCTTTACTTTTTAAATTTGAATTGCAAAATTTGCTCCATTTTTTCTTTCAGTCATTTTATTCATTTATTTCCTACTGGCTATGATCCAGAGCTGATGAGGTTTAGTTGACAGGCAAGTGGGATGTCCAAGATAATGCATTGCTTTGGGAACTACATTCAGGACACATGTACATTTAAGTACCTTGTCAAAATGTCTGAATGTCTATCACTGTTGATTATGAGGGACACACTCCAAGCTTTTGCCCTTGGCTAAAACCCAAATATTCATTCACTGAATGAAATGTTAGATAATACTGATTAATAGCTGATCCTTTTCTGTGTATATTAATGACCTCAAAATCATCCCTTCACTGGACTTTGGATAGCTCATTTCAAATATCAAGTAATGAGAGAAGGGTGAATAGTGAAGGGACATTATGGGGGAAATATACCGTATTTTCCGCCGCATAAGACGCACCGGCATATAAGACGCACCCAATTTTAAAGGAGTCAAATCTAGGAAA
>JAODKM010000118.1:27887824-27935014 GCA_026780845.1 Petrocephalus sullivani
TCTAATGAAACATGTCTATTGTGCTATTAAGCTAAAAGTAAACAATTTCTCAATAATAATGGATGAAAACACACTTTTAAACCTCGGGTTTCCGCACCTGCATTGTGCTGTATGTGTCGCATACGCTATTAACGGTGAACAGAACATATTTCAGTGGCACCGAAATTCACAGTGTCATTCACCGTTCACGTTGGCACCAGTTATAAATTAGAACCGAGTTTCAGTATCCAACCCTAATCCCATTGCTGCATTGCTGTAAAATGTATATTGCATTGAAAAGCTGAGAGAACTTAATTAATTTAAACCTTTCACCCAGCTCCGTATGTCTCACGCAGCCTGAAATTTGGCACCTTTTGATTTGTTATGAAGCAATACCTGGTAGTACCAACATCATTCGGTCAGTACCTTTAGAAGTACTGACCTCTGTACCCAACCCTAGTAGGTGTGTCCCTTTTAAGGTAAAACTACTTTTTTTCTGTTTCTGTATTTATTTGATCATATGGTGCCTTCTGCCCTAATTTAATAGAATTGCTAAAGAACTGGTACTTCAAATATTAAAAACTAACTGTTCCCCAGTGATTTTTGTTATTCACAGCATTTGATAACAATTTCCCCTTCAAAGCCTTCCTTCTTGACCTTGATGAAAAGTGCTGAGCTATTAAATAGAGAATTCAGGAACCTCTTCTGTCATTAGTCTGATTTACCTAGCATGCTCATTCTTTAGAGGAGTACGCTGAGTTTTAGGTGACCAGAGGATGCATGCGACTTTGGTTGTTTGTTCACAGTAGTGGTATAACACTCTGGTTGGCAGTGGTGAGAGAACACCTTGTAATAGTGTAAAAATCAGTACTGCAAGTAGGATTGATTGAGCTTAGCATTTTGCTTCTTGTGATGACCAAGCAGTGCTGCTTGGTATTTAGCCCAACCACCCTGTGTAAAGATTTGAAAAAGCCCCCCCCCCCCCCCGACACACACACACACACATACACACCTACCTTGTTTACTGAGCTGGCGACAGCGTTGCTCTCCCCTGCCTTGCAGATCAGTTAGCAATCTCTGATATGTGTGGGTGGTCACTTCCCGCCCTATTCCTAAGGTTCTGCGTCAGTCAGCCTGCTTGCAGTCCCACTCTCCAGCAGGTCCTTTAGTGAGCCAGGTGTGTAAGCCAAAGGTGCAAGCTGGCAGAAGAGGGGGTGGAAATGTTGATCACAGACAATGGTCTGACAACAGCTGTGCTATAATATATATGATATATAAAATATAAAAAAAAGAAAAATCAGTAATGAAACTCCAGTAAAGAAAGAGCTCAGAGAGAGGGTGTCATGGAGAGACTGTTTGCTTTTTATATCTGTGTTCAGCTGGGAGTCTTTGGAGAAATCCCAATGTTGTAAAAGAGTCTGGGCCATACAAATCATTCTGGGACTGGAAGTGCCTCCCCAGAGTGAGGAGATCAGATGGCTGTAGATGACTGTGTATATTTCAACTTTATGATTTAGGGCCAGATCTCCTGAAATCGGACATATTGACATGCAGATTTGTGCCCTTTTAATCTGACTTTACTAAAGTCCATCCAAGGGTGATGAGTACAGCTTAAATGGGTGGAAATTGTGCTCAATTGACTATAGTAAAAAAAAAAAAAAAAAAAATGTCTTACCCAGTTAATATTTCCAGGCTGCTTTTCCTATTCACCCAGTCAGAGCAATGTTTTCTCTTATCGATATGCAGACAGGTTCATTTCTCTGCAAACAAAATTCCACCAGCCTCTGAAGAAGGGTCCCGGAATAAGAAATAAAGAATCAATAAAGGAAACAATTTAAATAAGTTCATAATTTAATTATGATATATTTGTTTATATTCACCCCAGCATGCCTGCTGATTTTCTGTTGCATTATTGTGGTATAGAATGTTTTCCCTTTACTGTGTCTAACTCAGAGCCTGTAATGTCACATTAAAATGATGTTCCCTTTAAAACCCTGCATTTCTTTTCAGTTTATCTGTTTATCTAGCCCTAGCATAGGGACCAGCACTTTACTGCACATCTTCTTCTTTAAAGCATGTGAGCAGAGCAATATTCGGACCATAAGATGCAGTGACTTTTTCTCCCCACTTTTGGGGGAAAAAAGTGTGTCTTATGGTCTGAAAAATACGGTAAATATATGAACAGAATATACATTTCTTTCATATACAATTATCACACCATAAGACAAAGATAAAGTGGATCATTTTCTATTTCTCTCATTTAACTCACTGGCTAACTTACTAACTCACTTTATTAAGTGCACCTGTTAAATTGCTCATTGAAGCAAAATCTAATCAGCCAATCATGGCAGCACAGTGAATAAAATCATGCAGATACAAGAGCTTCAGTAAATCATCACCTCAAACACTAGAATGGGGGCGAAAGGTGATATTTGTGACCTTGAATGTGGCATGGTTGCTGGCGCCCTTCTTATTTCAAGATTAGCTCTGTACTATCAATATCTTAACTAAGATAATATAAACAGTGGTCTGTAACTGAAATGCTTTTTGCTTTTGTTAAAATTCACTATTCAACCTTTTACATACTTCCAGTTATGCAATAAGCAATATGGTGCTTCAGGATAACTGCTACTGAGGTAACCATTAATTTGTGTAATGTTATATCCGGTTATTAAATTAAAAACACATTAAGGTGAACTGGAGTTGCTATATTGTCTATCATTGTGAATGTGTATGTGAGTGGTGCGTGTGTGCCTATCCTGGGTTATTCCCTGCCTTGCACTCTTCGCTTTCAGGATAGGCTCCAAATCCCCACAGCCTGGCATTGGACAAGCAGATATAAAAAATGGATGGATGGATGGATGCAACTATTACAATGTTTTATGCTATCATATATCAAATACCCACTGCTTTTTGTATTTATGGGCTATTGTATCCAAATGTACATAATTTATTTACAAGCATTTCATTATGAAAATGTAAGATTAAATTTCTTTGTATAGTTGTAATCGAGCAATCTATGTTAATTGTATCAGTCTGCGTATTAAATGTTCAAATTCATGAGTACATTTTATCCAAGATTAGACGATAGGAAAGATAGTTTTACCCACTATATTAACATACCTATGAATGCCATGTTTATAAGACTCTATGAACACATTCATAGCACATTATAATGCATTCATAAGCCATTATAAACCTGGCTATAAAGTTATAAAAATGATAAAAAAAAACACATTATAGCTACATTTATCATGCATTCATGATAAATCAAGCTCTCATGGTAAACACTTTCTATGAGTGCCTTTTCTGCAAGAATTTATGAACACAATGCATTCATAAAGCATTATAAACAGCCATGTTTATGATGGATGAATGAATGCTTTATGAAGCTCTCATCTATAATGCCTTACAGATACCGTCATAATATTGTATCAATCATTCTTAATTCTTATACCAACAATTATAATACGTTATGAAGTTAGCTTTATAAATGCATTATAGATGAGAGTTTCTCTGGAGCTTTTAATCAACATTAGAATGCCTTATGACTGTAAATAGAAAATGCTGTAATACCTACTATTATTATGCTTTCTATAATGAATTGTAGAAGACAGCTTTAAGTAAAGTGTTACATATTATTATCTGATCTGTGCTAGCATTAAGTTTGGAAATGGTATTACTTTTTTATTCTCATATTCTAAAACTGGTAATGTTTTCCCTAGGTCTTTCTGGGAACCCTGCGGACCTGGAGAAGCGCCACAGCGCATTTGGGAAGAACTTCATTCCACCCAAGAAACCTAAGACCTTCCTGCAGCTTGTATGGGAGGCCCTACAGGATGTCACGCTCATTATTCTTGAGATTGCAGCCATCATATCTTTGGGGCTTTCCTTCTATCACCCACCAGGGGGCGACAGTGAATGTAAGTTGTGGGGTGGGGGTGAGTTTCCCTGGATGCATGAAAGTAGTTTTTCTTTATTCCACTCATCTGTTTTTTTAAGGTGCACAGAGTCTAAATTTATCTAAATAGCGTTACCACTGTATAATGTTTAATAAATTTAAAGCCGACTAAGGTAAATGTTAAAATGTATTACATAGCATGGTCGTGATAGCTGTAACCTTGCTAAATATTACCTTTCTAGTGTGCGGCCAGGCAGCAGCTGGTGTGGAGGATGAAGGAGAGTCACAGGCTGGATGGATTGAGGGAGCAGCCATCCTCTTTTCTGTCATTATTGTGGTGCTAGTGACTGCATTTAATGACTGGAGCAAGGAGAAGCAGTTTCGAGGGCTGCAGAGCCGCATTGAGCAGGAGCAGAAATTCACGGTTATCCGGAAGGGTCAAGTCATTCAGATCCCTGTGGCTGAAATTGTGGTGGGAGATATCGCCCAAATCAAATACGGTGAGAAAAGTCATTTGTATATACAAACGGATGGATTATTGATGCACTTGGATTTTCTTTTTAACTGTTTCTTTTCCTTTTTGTATAGTGCTTTACCTTATTTATGAACTTGATTTCTGAAATATAGAAAAACCCAAAGATAAAGTGGCTAATTACATAGCATAAATTAGATGCATCTCCCATTTCATTATACACAAGACTATACATTGGAATATTGTAGCATAGATTTTGTATGTGCACTATATTTAAAATGTAGTAAAAGTACAGTGTGTCTGATTTGTAATGGACTCTTCATCCACTGTAGTCATTATGACAGTTGGTGAGAGTTGGGCTTGTTGGACAAAGCAAAGCTGACCTCAGCTGTGTCTTCTCAGGTGACCTGTTGCCAGCAGATGGAATCCTGATCCAGGGGAATGACCTTAAGATTGATGAGAGCTCACTAACTGGGGAGTCTGACCAGGTCAAGAAGTCCTTTGAAAAAGATCCCATGCTGCTTTCTGGTGAGAATGTCCCTCCATGCATGACTTGAATGATTTTATGTTTTCCTGTTGTCTTGACTTGATAATATAGGGTATCGTATTAATTATTTGTATTGTGAATGTTGAATAGCATTATTGTTATTTTTATGAGTAACTGATGGTCTGTTTCTCTTTCTCAAGGTACTCATGTGATGGAAGGATCTGGAAGGATGGTGGTCTCTGCGGTCGGCCTCAACTCCCAGACTGGAATCATCTTTACACTGCTAGGTGCAGGAGGTGAAGAGGAGGAGAAAAAAGTGAAGAAAGGTATGGCAATCTATCAAGGGAAAATTTCTGACTCTCAGTCTAATCTTCCTGTCTTCAGAATGTTAATAATAACTCTGGGATACTTTTAAATCAAATGTCATACATAACACCATCTACATTCTCCACTCCCACCTTACTTACATTCATCTATGTGCAGTAATGTATAATAACTGTTATTTTACATGAAACAAAAAAAAATCCCATACATTTACCAAATTCTTCTTCACCATCACCTATCAGTGTTTTTCTTGTTGTCATTTATTGTGGTCATTAAATATGATAGGGTCCTTTTGACTTGTAAGAAGCGTTCAAGGAACTGCTGACAACCAAACATGCAAACTGAAGCCTCACATTGTTATTAAACAGAGCATACATGTGGAAACTTTTAAAAATCTTTGTATGGGAAACATTTAGTGTACCAGAGCTAAACCAGTTTTACAAGTTTGCCAGTTTAACTTACTGGCAGTCAGGTTCGTTCATGTGGTATTGATACAATTCTAAATGTATGTTTCAGTGGGGTGCTTTCACTGTTTAACTGTATTGGCCAGATCCAGGAGCTTGACAAGGAGTCTAAGGTTAAATTTGGTCCGAGATTATTTCTTTCCTCAAGTGATCTGGTGTAGGGCTGCACAGTATCAGATCACAATCTACTCATAGAGCCCTGTGCAGTAATCACCAGGGACCTTATGTATAACGGCGTGCGTGGAATTCACACTAAAACATAGTGTGGACAAGCATTTAATTTTTCGTACGGACAAAACCAGAAATTTGTGTATGCCAGAAAAAATCTAGATGCATAAAACTGTGCGTACTCGAAGTTCTATGCTCTTTCCCTTCTTACATCCCAATCAGCGGGAAATGTTACGGACGTGCACAAGCCCACCGCCACACCCGGACTCCTCCCATAATTCTACATATTTTAATATGTAGACAACATATCAATTATATCAACATAAAGATCCCCTTCGATCGGGGTTTCGTTAAAAACAATGGCCAGCACGTGAGAAGATGAAGGTCTTGCTTAGTGAAATCGAGGTGAGAAAAAAAATGTTATTTGGCGGTTTAAGTAGTGGCATCAGCAACAAAAGAAAGAGTGGCACAGCGTGGCTGAGGCACTTAAAAATGTAATTCCGGGAAGTCGCACAGTAATAAAAAAAAAATAATAATAAATGGTTGGATATTAAAGTCGATGTAAAAAAGCGAGTTGCAGCTCAACACAACTGGAAGAGCTGGCGGAATTGCGGGGCTCACACCCTTTGAGCAGCAAGTTGCTGCCACGGTCAGAGCAGCAAATTTGCCAGCGGGTGAGGGGGACTCCGACATCATCGCGGGTGAGGGGGACTCCGACATCAACGCGGGTGAGCTGCCCTATAGTACGCAATGCCACTACCCGAGAACGAACGCCGTTATAATCTTGTTCAGTCTGTGGGTTTGCGAGCAGGGTGAGAAGCCACATCTTCAGTGGGTACCCACTGTCCCCTAAGGAACTGTCAAATGGTTACATCATACATAACACCTACAATTTTGGTCCTAAAATATAAAATGGCTTCTTATCGAGAAGCCAGCCATCACGCACCACACCATTTTCAAGTTTCTTCCCAACACTACTATTTCTGAGAATAAACGATTAATGGGTTGAGCCAAGCCATCTCACCACAACATTAATGAGACACATTTTCGCATCACAGATAATTCGCACATTAAGAGAGTGAAAATTATTTCCATTTTACATACGCAAATTCATTCTCTGAAGGCACCTTTATAGCAATGTGCGTGCAGTCGATCGCTCCGATTACATTTGCAAAATCAGACATTGCTGCGAATTACGCTTTAATGTTTACCGGTTCAACCACAGTCTTAGGCAAAATTATATCTGGATGACAAGCGGTTTATACCATGACATAGAGCTGTCATGGCTCGACTCAGTGATGACCATGAGAAATAACCGATCGGTCCGCAAGTTCACGTTGAAAAATTCCTGTGCCAAAAATCCGAGGTTGGACAGAACATTCAAAGGAACTGGTAAAGCACAATTTCTCAAAGTCTGCCTTTGTAAAGCTGCCCCCAGTTCAGCACACAGCTCTTGGAAATCTAAATCAACTTAAAAGCCAGTCATCATCATGAGCCAAGAGATCGCTATGATCCCTAAATACGCACTCTCTTCTAATTCTTCCATTTGCGATGTCTTCTAATAACGCAAGAGCAGCCGTGGTAGTTGGAATATTTTGACTTTCTCTGCACCATTTTATTGTTACAAATTGATTACAATCAGGTGCTGTACATTTATAAACTATGTATAATTAATTTCGGTGTATTTCATACAGACCAGACTAAGTGAAACTGCAGTAGCACTCTTTTGCCACTGGGTGCCTTCAGTTTGCCAAATCGAGCAGAAACTTGCGTACGCATTGTATGGGGTTGCCGTGAGAATGTGCGTGGCGGTACGCCAAGTTTAGTTTTTATACATCTCGACGTAAGCGTGGAAACGGGCGTGCGCAACATTTTTGTGAGTAAGCACCGTTTATACATGAGGCCCCAGGGCTTTAGGTGACAGATGAAACATTTGTCTGGATGCTAGCTTTTTGGTACTATACGGACATTTCAATTTCTTCCAAAATTTGGTAAACAGATTAGTTAAAATATCCTTATGTTTAATAAATGTGTGGGACTTTAAACTGGAAAAAGTACTGCCACAACACCAGTGTCTTTTTTACCTTGTTTATCTCCTGTTTTAAAAATGCTGCATATGTTGTTACGTGGCATGCTCAGCTAACTGAATCTAATAAACATAAGGATACACGAAATTTATGCAGCTTACAGGGTGTCATGGATTCTACTTTGTAACTCCTAATATGCTTGCCAAACTGTGGGCGTAAGTAACATCCATATAGTACGAAAAAGCTGGTGTCCAGACGAATGTTTTGCCCGTCGTCTAAAACCCTGGTGATTATCACGCATGTGCCATATAATCGCGAGTAAAAAACCATCCGATACCCTGCAGCCCTAATCTGGTGTACACTTTATTTGAAATTAATGGTCGATTTACTTTCCCTCTTTTCAGTTTGAAAAGCTGAAGGCCTTAACTTGTATTGAGGCAAATCTTATTTGAACTCTTATTAAGCAATTTAACTTTTCAGCAGTTGATCAGGATAGAAAGATAAGCATGCATACAAAGGCTAAAGAAACCTAGTCTTAAATATAATCCTGTATTCTTCGAAACAAACACTGCAGCAGTGAGCCATTGATACTTGAATGATTTTATTGCCACATTCGTTCGCCTGAAATGATAGACTTGCAGTCTTTTTCTGTCACATTGTGCTTGTATATGTTTAAAAAGAATCCTAACCCAGCTCACTGCCTGGATAGGGCAAACAATCAAGCAGTTTTAAACCTTTTCAATGTGGCATTCTAGTTTTTATTAAGAATGGCATGGTAAAAATGTATAAAATGAGATTGAATTGTGGGGAATCAGAAATGCAAAGTGCTTCTAGGTGACCTTTAAATCAGTGATTTGGGAATGCTGTTAAAAGTGGGCTCTGAAACAGATGTGTAAATGTATCAGATGATATATATACACAGTAAGAATGGATATTTTCCCCAAGTAAACCTATTATGCCACATTACAAAACCTTTGCAGTTTAGCTGAAGTTCATTTATGCAGCTAATACTCGGATCAATTTTGTTTTATGTATGTGCATGCAGCATAGTTAAAGGTATTCTCCCCCAAAAAGGAAAAGCTGGTCACTTCGGTTTCATTGTCTCCTGTATTTCATTATGGAAGTAGGATAGAAGGTAGGAAGCTGCTTTTCAGTAAGTCTGCTGCATTGTTGACCATTTCCATCTTACAGTTTTCAGAAATCTTAATTTCAAAATCTTTTTTTCTGACAGCTCATATCAGTTTTATCTGTAACTTTTATCGTTTCATTTGGTTCAATATTATTTTCAGTTTTTTTTTCGTTCAACCCATGTGATCAGCGGTCCACCCTCTTTCTGTGTTTAAACAGGTAAAAAACAAGCGGCTCCAGAAAATCGCAACAAAGGTAACCCGCCCTCAGACCCTCCCCTGCACATCCAGCTGCAGTCTCGGAGTCCCATCTTAGTATTTCAGTCTTGTTATGGCTCTTTCTCTCACACTCTTACGCTGTCGCTTTTCTCTCCCACCAAGCCTGGAGGAGGTTCTCACCTAGCTTTATATGTGAAAGAGTGCAACTCTCACCTGCAAAAAAATATTGCTGTACTTTATGAAGGCTCATTAGTTCAGTCCTTCCAGTAATATTCTGCTGTGAGGTGATTAGTTTTCTTTTGGGGCAAAAAGACTAATTGTTACCATGAAAACAATAATGTTTGATGGCTCATGGTTTGTTTATTTATTAAAATATTATTAGTATTTTTTTCTATTGGAACTTAACTTTTAACATTAAGCAGGTACTCAAAAAATTTTGGGACTACAAATATGAAAACATCTAGTCTTGAAAGGTTTTCTTTTAGATTCTATTGATATTTTAATCCTGTTTTTGTAATACTATAAATGCTTTATCAAAATCAAAATAACATGTTGAATTAATTTTGTCTGGTATATGCTAAATATTAACATTTCCAGTTAGGGCCATTTACTGAGTTACGGATGGTCTGAGAGTTGCACCCTTGCCTACTGATTGGCTGTGGATCGGTTTGCTCTTCTTACTGTTCTCGCCTCCTTCCAGGATATGCTCAGGACCTCATGCTGTCTTGTAATTTTATCTCACGTCTCTGTTTAACTCTCTGCATTACTCTCAATCGTCTGGAGAGCTTTCAGCTTCTTGTTTATTTATGATAGATTTTTTTCCCCTTGCTTTTTTGTGACACATTCGCCCTCCGTGCGTCTGTCGTGACATCAGCCAGTCAGTTCGTCAGTCCCGTGTGTGGCTGTTTTGTCAGTCTCGTCGGTTTTGTGTTGTGCCAAGTCAGCTCAGATGCGATGACTCTTGCCCTTCAATTCGTGCTTGAGAGGCTTCATTTAGGAACCCAAATTTTCCAGTTCCATGGTCTAGTGCATAGTGCAGGAGCAGCAGAAAAGCAATAAAATACTTATAGGATTTTATTCTGAACCTGGGTTTTTCTCTCATTGAACTTGCACAGCTGCATTTTGAATATGAAATATTGTATCTTGTTATGATGCCATATCTGATTTTTCCAAGTGTCTATGTAGGATCAGGGCTCAATATCTTTGGCTTTAAGTTTATTTCTTAAATGAGATTGATAAAGATAAATAATATCCAGATACGACTGAGTTATTTAATTTCAAACACAACAGTTTGGCAAAGTTAAAACTATCTGTATATTTGCATAAGCAAATGAACCACAGAAGAACCTACATTCTGCTCTTCATTGAGAGGAATGGTGTTCTTTCTGCTTTTCCTGGGGGACACTATGGCAACCCACTCTTGTTATTGTCAAGATTTTTCTTTCCAGGAATAAATTCAAAAAGGGTGACATTTCTATTCTCTATGCTTGTACAAAACTTTGATGGGCTTTATAAAAGTGGTGTCTGTAATTTGAAAGTAAAGATGTAATTTCTGCATTAAATTCACTGCTTTTTCTCTTTAGGCTATTCTAGAGGGTTATCTCTTCAGCTCTCCTGCAGATTCAACTAAACATGTATTTTATTTGTACCTACAAACCACTTAAACCAACAGAATATGGACTATACAATGATAAAGTAAAGAATATTTTTATTTGTGCATTTTAGATTGAATTGAACTAAAAAAGTATATGTTGTATGCTTTGTCAGAAAGTAATGGTGCATTAAAATTACTTAAGCAAGACTGGTGACAAATTAATATTTTGGACACTGTAGCTTCTATACTGGGTTCCTGAAAGTGATGGTATTTGGATTTGTAAATTAGAGAAAGTGCTTTCTCTTGCTGCTTCAGCCTAACAGTTTTACACAGCTGCATAGTGACTGGGGAATTGCATTCAGAGGGCCCTCTTTATACCTCCTGAGTATAGTCAGTATATCTGTGCCTTGCTCACGTTAACACAGAATTTTGCCCATTAAACCCCAGTATTCCCCACATCTCTTTACCTGTTTCTCCATCCTTATTTTGATATGCCTGCTCCTTTCCTGCTTCCCCCTAAAAACACCCTACCGACAGCTAAGACCCAAGATGGAATTGCCCTGGAGATCCAGCCACTGAAGAGTGAAGAGGCAGCCGAATCTGAGGAGAAGGAGGAGAAGGAAGAGAAGGAGACCCGGAAAGTCAATGTGACCAAGAAGGAGAAGTCTGTGCTGCAGGGCAAGCTCACCAGGCTGGCTGTGCAGATTGGCAAGGCTGGTGGGTGAATCAGACCAATACAGTATTTTGAAATGCACAATTTTGGCAATGACGCTGATTGGCATAGCCATTATAGTTGTTCCAAAACTAATTGTTAATAATAATTGTAGAAAATATTGAAAAAGTAAAGCAATATATAGAGCTAAGTCCAATATGATGAATTTGAAGCAGGCATATAGTGGAATGAAAGTTATATGGTGATGAATATAGTTCGTGAACATCTCAATGACACATTTGCAAAGCAACACATTGTTTCCTGCTCATTTTTTCAGGTCTCATCATGTCTGCTGTGACAGTCATCATCCTCATCCTGTACTTTGTTATTGACACTTTCGGCGTCCAGGGACGCCCCTGGTTGAAGGAATGTACACCCATTTACATTCAGTACTTTGTGAAGTTCTTCATCATTGGTGTGACAGTGCTGGTAGTGGCTGTTCCTGAGGGCCTGCCTCTTGCAGTCACCATCTCCCTGGCCTACTCTGTAAAGGTGAGGACCAGGATATCTGCTAGTGGTTTAGCTGTGCATAGATTTATTGCTTGAGTATAAGATAATGTCTATTCCACCATGTCCTTGAATTGGAAACTTCTCCATGGTGGTTCACCCCCTGCTTGTGGTTTTAGAAAATGATGAAGGACAACAACCTTGTGCGGCATCTGGATGCCTGTGAGACCATGGGAAATGCGACAGCCATCTGCTCTGACAAGACGGGTACTCTGACCATGAACCGCATGACAGTGGTGCAGGCTTATATTGGTGACACACACTACCGCACTGTGCCCGAGCCAGATGTACTGCGGCCAGAAACACTGGAGCTGATGGTTAACAGCATTTCCATCAACTCGGCATACACTACTAAGATTCTGGTAAGCAAAATGGTGATCATTCCCAGAATATAAAACTGCCTGGCAGCCAGTGTGCAAGACCCTTGCAGGATGCTGTTACATAAAAAATAAATAAATAAAAAAAACCCACACATTGTGAACTAACACAAACTAATCCGTGGTGGAATGGGGTGGTGAGTCATCTGTGTGGGATAGAGGTGAGCTGCTGCGCTGAGCCGCAACTCAGGAGTGCTAACCAGAAGGTGCTGGGGTAAAAATCCCTGGAAACCATTTGCTTCAAGCAAGGTCACATATTGATCATTCAAGTTGCATCCCACACACCACCTACTCTACAGAAAAGACTTGTTGAATTCATCTTTGTATGAATATAAATCAGATGATGGAGTATAAGGATTTGGGCACTTTTCAGCACTGAATGTATGGAGAATTGCCTTTTTTTTGGACATTGAAATAAACATGTACAATCACTGGTTAGTAATGCTAATTTGCGCCACAGAATTTCAGTGTAGGTGTTTTAGTCCCATTTAGCCGAAAGTTATACTCTCTATACTCTCATCTATTAATGTTTGCTCCTTTTCAATATAATATTGTTTCTGGCACTTATTCATAACTGTTTTTTTGCATTATGTGAAAAAATCATATGAGAGAAAAAGAAAGAAAATTAACTTTTTATCACCACAGATCAGTTAAAATATATTATCTTGATATATTGCAGGGATGACAGGATCCCAGTGTATTGCAGGGCACCCATACAGTCACACACGTACACGCATGCACTCACTCTCATAGTCACACTATGAGTAATCTAGAGGTGCCTACATCCATGGTACCACCTGTCTGTACACATATAAATTATTAAATTTATTGAATACATCAAAACACTCCTACCATCTTCCTCTGGTCTTCTGTTGTAGCCCCCAGAAAGGGAGGGAGGACTGCCTCGCCATGTGGGAAACAAGACTGAATGCTCACTGCTTGGTCTAGTGCTTGATCTGAAGCGAGATTATCAGCCGGTCCGAGATGAGGTGCCAGAAGAGAAACTCTACAAGGTTTACACCTTTAACTCTTCACGGAAGAGCATGAGCACAGTGCTGAAAAATGCTGATGGTGCAGGCTACCGCATGTATAGCAAGGGTGCCTCCGAGATCATCCTTCGCAAGTAAGCCTTCTTTCCTTCTGCCATGTCATTAGATTTGATGTTACTTCTTCTTATTACTATTGTTATTATTTGCATTTATTAGTTTTTTTTGTCCAGAGTGACATAACTGAGAAGAGCAGGGTCAGCCAATCCCTGGAACAATAGGGATTAAGGGCCTTGCTCAAAAAGCCAACAGTAAAGTCATGCTGGCAGATATAGGATTATCACATTATCATTCTAGAGCCAGTGGGTCGTTGCCTTTCTCTTCTTTCTCTTTCAACACTCAAAAACTGATTTCTATTTATTTAATCAAGCAACAGTCTGATATACGTGGCTGATATTTGACTTTTAGAGAGAGTGGCTGAAGACTGATTTAAGAGAAAAGTATGTCTCTATCCACGAGAACAGTGGCCAGAGATTTCCAGAACTCCATGAGTTCTTCCCTGCTCCCATAGAGATTAGAGTACTCATTTTTGTGTTCTTCCTTCACTACCCCTGAATCCACTTTTCAGGTGTTCCTACATTCTGGATGCCTCTGGCAAGCCTAGGGTGTTTAAGCCAAAGGACCGTGATGAGATGGTGCGAAAAGTGATAGAGCCCATGGCTTGTGATGGCCTGCGAACTATCTGCTTGGCTATGCGTGACTTTCCCGGGGATACTGAGCCTAACTGGGACAATGAGAATGAGATTCTCTCTGACCTGACCTGTATTGCAGTAGTGGGCATTGAGGACCCTGTGCGGCCAGAGGTAAGAGACAAAACCATGTGCAAACAGCAATAACCAAGCTAGTCTCCAAACACTACGGCAAATTGTTCATATAATTATGTAGTTTCCTTTGGGGGTGGGTGATATGACCTACAATTATTATCACAGTATTTCTCACTTTCTGGACCATGACAGCATTATAAATTATCATGGTATCACTTTTTTTCTAGGTTTTGAGAGTAGTAGCCATGTCCTGTCCCTTTATGCAAGTAAAAATATTTTGATAGCAGTGCGTGTGTGTGTGTGTGTGTGTGTGTGTGTGTGTTTTCATTTGCTAGTATTTTTGTTAGTCTAATGTGAATAATTACACAAAATCCATTTGTTTTGAGGTTCAGAGGTGTGGCGTCACGTTAGGGCGATTTTCATAGTTACGCTGCATACAGTTTATTTTAAAAAAAATTAACAACAACTATTACTGTTTCTGCAACTATAAAGTGAAATTTATCATTCCATTTTTACTCTTATTCATCTTCACCAATATGGTAAGTTCACCGATATGGTAATGTCTCACAGGGCTGCAACTAACAGTTATTTTGATAATCGATTAATCTGTTGATTATTTTTTGATTATTCGATGAATCAGATAAAAAAGAAAAATTTTATTTCTACCTGTTTATTTAGAAATAGAACATTATCTAAATTGACAGAGCAAAAAAAGGCGCAAAGAAAAATGCAAATCAAAAACCCCAGTAACAGAATTTGTTTCAACATTAACACTTGTTTTCTATATTTACAGTACTACACAAAAGTGATATTGCATGGAGCTATCACATATACTCACAGACGCAGTTACTTTCATCCCAGTGTAAATGCAATTCATCCTACCTCATTTACGTGGGGGTCACATGGGACTGCCTGGGCAGGCAAGTGTGCACCCTTGGCTACCTAGCATGGTCGTTGAAATAAGAACAGAGCAAACAGAATGGGTTGGGGAATAGGTTTTGTTTCGGCAGACGTGGTGTGTGTGTGTGATCATGTGCGCGTGTATATGCGATCTTGTGTGCGGGTGCCCATGTATATGCGATCGAGTGTGCATACATGTGCGATCATGTGCGCGTGTACGAGCGTGACCGCGCAATGCCGCTCATGACGGACTGTTCCATCACATTGCAGTGTCTTCACTCTGACCTTATGTCAAAGTGAAGTTTATTTATGCAGCACATTTAAACACAGCAAAATACAAAAACAAAATTAAAGTGAAATAAGAGTAAAACACACACACACACCATTTTTAACATTTTTGTAATGTGACGTGCTCCCACACTTTTGATGACTTCGGTCGAACCGTTATCATCGCCTCCGTCATGTTTTTTTTGTTTAATTTTATTTGGAAAATACCGCCTCTGCTCTTCCTTTGGCCGCGCTCCGTTCAGCTCCTTCTGCAGGTGAAGTTAACTTCTCCGCCACACAACGAGTTCTGCACTAATAACACGACAAAACGAATTGACAATTAAATTTGTTGCCAACACTTTTAATAATCGGTATTTTTATCGATTTTATCGATTCGTTGTGGCAGCCCTAGTCTCACATTATGTACGATGGGACCACAGGAATTATGCACAAATCATGAGATTCTGCCATGTATGTCAGGCCCTGCACTTTGGAAAAATGACCTCACCTCAGGGTCCACTATGTTGCTTCTCTCTCTCTCCTGCAGTCTCTCTCTCTCACAAAACACATCCTAACTTTCTGGAAAGTATCACTACCATGAACACAACACACATAAAATGGCAACTAGAGCTTCTCCTGAAGACCCATAGAAGTAAATATTGGGGATTTACTAAATCTCTTTTCAGCAACAAAAAGGACTTTCTGCCAGCACTGTTTATGAACTAAACGATCCTAAGTTTCTGGTAACTGAGTAACTTACTTCATAAGTGGAATGAGAATTGTGACTGACAAATATTATTTACCACTGTTATCAGTGTTGCTATTTCTGTTACGCTATTAACTTACCAAGCTAGTTGCTGTTTGCCCAGTCAGATAAGATAATCTATATGAAAATTAATTGAAATACGACTATTAAATTCCACAGTTTCACATGATCGTTTATTGGTTAAATGTTGGTTGTGATACAAGGTCTTCAATGACTTAAGTTATAACAAAGCCATGCACTACTTATCCATTCACCTATTATCTCTGTGCATGCAGGTCTGTAAGTGAGAGTCTGGGAAATGCACCCCCGAGGCAGGAGTTTAGACTAAACCATTTTAATGGAGGGTAGGGGTTCCCTTCTACTGATACGTACCAGAAGGGATAGCCTTCGTTCACATCTTACATCTTGCCTGCCCAGAACCTTGTTGCCGGTTCATGGTTTTTCCTCCTCTTTAAACCACTCTGTTTTGACTGTACTTATTATAATCAGCACTACCACTTTGACTACCTTTTAGATGCTTACCCAACACACTGCAGTCGATGGGAATAGCCCGAAGCAGAACTTATTGAAATATTTCATATTTCTGTATTTACAAATGGGAAAAACATGGAGCTACGACATCTCTACATTATGTAATGTTAGGTGGGCTTTCTGGATATTATGGTCGGCGATGTCCACCCTGTTCTGTCTGTAGTGTGTTGGGAGGTTTTAAATTGTCACTGAATAAATGAGTTGATTGGATTTAATGAGGGGTGGGGAGCAATTTATCATCAAGCCAGTGAACCCCCCCCCCCACCACCTAATCCCTTCCGTTTTAAGACCCCCTGACTAGACTGAAAAGTCACATTGGGCTACAGCTTACTGAGCAAAGAGGAAAGCAGAGTATCATGCTGGGGAAGACTAAAATAACCCAAACAGACTGAGATTAATATCAGTTTTAATCTCAATAGTCACAAGGCAGGATAATAGGGAAGTGCTGAAGGGATATGTTATTTTTTGGAGGTTTTTCAGATTATCAAAATTTATTGATCATGGAAAAAATGGTCCCATCACTCCCCAGTTTTATGAATGAAGGTCACTTGTTTGAAGGTCGTTTCATTGATTTTTCTCACTGCGAATATGCTTAGTTACAGTGGGAACCAAATAATGTCAACTGAGAGTAAGGGGACATTTTAATACTGCAGTATTTATCTAACAAATCTCTTGGTACCATGGATTTGCTTAAATGTTTTCAGTCCAAGTTTATCCACCTTCCAACTGCTTATACAGCATCATGTTGTTAGTCTGCAACCAATTCAGTGTATTCATTACTCCCTTAATTTAAATGTTTTTCGCCTTGGTGCTTATGTGAAGATATTTTTTATTGCTGACTTTTAATTCATGAATTTTGTCAGCATGTGGGTTGTTATCTATTAGACTCATGTGTCTTCCTAGGTCCCTGAAGCTATTTCTAAGTGCCAGAGGGCTGGGATCACTGTGCGCATGGTAACTGGGGACAACATAAACACAGCCCGTGCTATTGCCACCAAGTGTGGCATTCTGCAACCTGGAGAGGACTTCCTATGTCTGGAAGGCAAAGAGTTCAACCAACAAATTCGTAATGATAAAGGAGAGGTAAGCAAGAGGGCAACTAGAATTTTGCATTAACAATTTATATATTGTTAATATTTTTGCACATACTTAGTATCTTGTAAAATGCATTTAATTTTCCCCTTTCTCCTTGTTTAGGTGGAGCAGGAGCGTCTGGACAAGGTATGGCCCAAGTTACGGGTCTTGGCACGCTCCTCCCCCACGGACAAGCACACACTAGTGAAAGGTAAAAAAAATATCCCTGAATGTTCTACGCAAATAAATGCCTTTAATGAGTTTAACAAGTCATCTAGGACCTGACTGGATCAATTCACATTGGGAAAGGTTCTATAAAAATTTGGGTGTGGAGATGACTTTAGTCTTAGCTATGTCCTCCTTTCTCACAGAGATCCTGTTCTTTCTTCTGTGAAATGTGTCATCCCTTTCATGTGTCACTGTATTTACTGGTGGTGAAACCAGGGGTTTTCAGACTTCTTCAAAGCCATTAGTTTTTTTAATCTCATTCATGGTAGAGGGAGGTGTATATATAGGTGCTGGCCATGAATATGGAACTAGCATGCTGTGGACTTGCATAGCTTACGTGAATCTGCTGTGCTGTCTTCTTTGACATTTCTGAGGCACATAACACATAAGTATACTCTTTGTTTCTTCATTGACTGTTTTGTGTTTACTATGGCATGAGATGTATCCTGCTTTGGCCAAGTCAGTCGTGATTTGTGTTTTTCAGGAATCATTGACAGTACAGTTGGGGAAACACGGCAAGTAGTGGCAGTGACAGGAGATGGAACCAATGATGGCCCTGCCCTCAAAAAAGCTGATGTTGGATTTGCAATGGTAAGTCAATGTTTTTTAATTCAATCCTTGTTTATTAAATTCGGTTAGCGGACCATGCCACATGCTACATTTTTGGTAAATCATGGAAGAAATAAGCACTGAAGTGGCAGTGAAAAAAGGGATGGCTCAACAGGCACAACATCTTTTAAAAGAGGATGTACCGTGAATAAGCAAGGTAGTATTTTTTGCAATTTAAAGTCATATACATTTATTAAACATAAAGATTTTCCCATTTTATACAGATTACTAACTTTTGGGTGTCACAATACGCATCTCATAAACATTTAGGCGCACTACTAATCTGCTTACATAGTACCAAAATGCTGGAGTCCGACCAAATATTTAGCCTGTTATCTAAATCCCTGGTGATTGTTGCGCATTCACCATATAATCGTGATGTGATATCGTGCCACCCTATAATGATGCAAACATTTATCTTACATGGGTAAGTGAGATACCATATGACATACCATTCCACCTGGAATCACTTCTAAGTATTTGTTTAAAATGACTAAATTATCATTCAGTCAACCAAGTATACATATATACATCACTAAGTAATGCTGGTAAAATGGGAACTAAATTTTTTTTTATATATAGCTTTATGTACCATACATTGGTATCTTGGAATCCTGTGTCATATTTCTGTCATATGCCCGGTAGTTGCATTTGATATTTTTGGTTTATTTACATTTAGTGGGTGGTTTTATTGGATCCCTGAATTTTGATTCCTTCCACTGCACTGAACTGAGGGCCTGCTGCTCTTTGCAGGGAGCTGTTGAGTCTGTCCATTCACCAAACAGTGTGAAAAACATGCTCATTGAGCTCCTGCCTAGTTAGTAAGGGACCCTACAGTTCAATGACCGCAGTTACTCACATTTTCATGTGCTTTGGATTGAGTTGCAGTGAGGGGAAAACTCACAGCGGATAGGTGTGTCCTTTACTTAAAGAAAGTGTATTTAAATAAATAGTGTATTTAACAAATAAAATAATTAACAGTACCAAAACTGGGAGAAGTCTAAAATATTTCTGTCAAAAGCCAAGGACTAATTTGTAAAATTATAAAAATTGTTATACAGGCTTGCTCCATGAAATCCTATTTGGATGCGGTGACAAAACATTTTTTGCCAAACATCAAATATTTCCTTAATACAGTGCAGAAGGGTACCTGAAAAAAATCATAGCACTGTTGTGCATTAATACCCAGTTTAAGGTATAATTTTTCCCCTTAACCACTAACACTGGGAGCATATTGAGAGCAAAATTTCTAATTTCTATCAATGTTGTGCAATGTTGGGGGCCTGGAATTCTGTTTAGTGACATAGCAAAACCTATTATCCAAGTAAAGTTATTTTATTAGTTTCAAATGTTTTGGTCAACAGTAGCACTACTATGGGATTTGAACCTGAAATTGTTTTGGTTATAAGGCTTATTATTAATCATTACACAACCTACTACTTCAAGTTAAAGTGGGTGTTAAAGTATGTAAGTAAATCAACAGTGTTGTGCTAAATGCTACAATAACATTATTGTGGTCCCAAATTTGCCTCTAGGGCATCGCTGGTACAGATGTGGCAAAAGAGGCCTCTGACATCATCCTGACAGATGACAATTTTACTAGCATCGTCAAGGCAGTCATGTGGGGCCGCAACGTCTACGACAGTATCTCTAAATTCCTCCAGTTCCAGCTTACAGTCAATGTGGTTGCAGTTATTGTAGCCTTCACTGGTGCCTGCATCACTCAGGTAATACTCCTTAGCATTCAGGTTCTCAGAAGTATAATTGCAATGTCTTTCTTGGAACAGATTGTTTCGCTGTTTTTCTTTTACTTATATCAAGTCAATATAAAGTCAATACTGGCTCACTGACTTGGATTTTGTAATGAAGCCAGTGAGAACTGTTGTAGGAAACATTAAGTCAATTTTATTATAAAGTAGCTGAAACTAAGTGCCTCGGTTGTCTTATGCACAGTGTTTGCTTCATACATGGGTCTTGTCTAGGACTCCCCTCTGAAGGCAGTGCAGATGCTCTGGGTGAACCTGATTATGGACACCCTGGCCTCCTTGGCTCTGGCTACAGAGCCTCCCACAGAGTCACTACTACTGAGGAAGCCATACGGTCGTGACAAGCCACTCATCTCCCGAACTATGATGAAAAATATCCTGGGCCATGCTGTCTACCAGCTGACCATCATCTTCACCCTGCTTTTTGCTGGTAAGGAGGACACAGGACATATGATTAAAGTACATGGCTATTTGCCCTCACTATACTTCAGACATTAGTAAGGTTTTCTGCATTAAAGGAAATATGTGTTTAAAAATGTTATTTTTTAAACATTTAAAAGGATCTTCAATCTTGGGAAACATTGTCTTCTGTCTTGACATTTTTTTTTAATCCCTCTCCATCCACAGGAGAGAAGTTCTTTGACATTGACAGTGGACGCAATACTCCCCTCCATTCCCCACCATCAGAACATTACACTATTGTCTTCAATGTTTTCGTCATGATGCAGCTGTTCAATGAGATAAATGCCCGTAAAATCCATGGCGAGAGGAATGTCTTTGAGGGTGTCTATCGCAACCCAATCTTCTGTAGTGTTGTTCTAGGCACATTTTTTCTGCAGGTATCTGCCCTTTATATTATCATTATTTATTGTGCCATGTTATTATTGTTAATATCCAGACCACTACTGGGTCAGAACAAAGGCACAAAATACTAAAATATAGCACTAAACATTATAAGTACAATTCATGGATCACTATTTCTGTATTTTATTCTATTTTGCTTATTTTTACTTTTTTTGTTGTGCTATGTATTTCAGATCATCATTGTGCAGTTTGGAGGGAAGCCATTCTCTTGCACTGCCCTGAAAATTGACCAGTGGCTCTGGTGCATCTTCATTGGTGTGGGGGAACTGCTCTGGGGTCAGGTGAGAACAATGCTTTAAGAATGTAGCAGAGTAGTATGACATTCATGATTCATAGTTCAAAATAGTGGTGTGTTTTTAGATCTCAAGAGCACCATTTCTAATATTATAATTTATCATCATCTACACTTTGACTTTTTTTGTGGAAGTAAACATTCAAAATCTGTGTTTTATAAGGGCCTGTCCTCTGCGGAGATATAAAATGAAAGTGACATTGATGTAATTATGCTAATGCATAAAGTGCTAAATATTAGTTGTTCCTCAGCTTTGGCTTCACTTTGATAATGAGAGGAAGTCTGTGCATTTGCTTGTTCAGTGCTAACATGTTCAGATGGTTGTCAGGAAGCTATGTCTGCCTATAACCTGTCTGCCTAGAACCCTTGGTTAATTGTGTCTGTCAACCATCCTCCGTGATGAGCCATGATCAGTGTTAGTCATTACCCAAGGTGATGTACAACTGGACATAAGAGCTCTCCCAAAAGGTTTTAAAAATGGTTTTGTGAGAATACCTCCAAATTACCAAAATTGTTTGCAGCTGATTGGGCATCTTTTTCTCAGTGATTTTTTTTTAGCAGAAATTGAAAAGCAGAATGGTCAGGTTGGGGAGCATGCACTGGTACAGTGCATTGCTGCACGCACCACATGACAAAACCCTCCAGGATCCCGGTTGACAACCCTCCAGGCCGTCATGTGGTCCAGTCCCACCCTCAGGAAATGACCATCTATCTACCACAGCCATGTGTTTCATGCCCATCCCCTTGGCCTGGTCTAGCCGTTCGAGTCCCTAGCCAGTAACTAATGAGTTACTGAGAGCCAGTAACTAATGCTCTCTTACAATGCATCTTATGTGCCTCATTCGGGACACCCAGCAGCCACTCTTTCAACAGTCAAACCAATGGTAACCAAGGATTCTACAAAGAGGCACGGTACTGAAGGAGAACAGTCTGCATCTCGGGTCACTGAATAGCGTCTGCGTCTCGCAGCCATATAGCAAAACAGGATGCACCAGGACTCTAAAGACCTCCATCCTCTTACAAAGATATTGGGAGCACCACACACCCCTATCCAGCGACATAATAGACAGACACACTGCTGATAGCTGTGCCTAAGACCTTCAAGTCACTGAAGACCTGGATCTTGGTTTTTAACCAGGACAATCGCAAGCTCAGACACTCAAACTCCTTGCTCTTGAGACCCCCGATTGAGGCCTCCATGGACCACATGAAGATCACAGTATCATAAGCAAAGTCAAGATCAGTGAATCTTTCTCCATCAACATATGCCCTGCAGCCACTGGATCCCACGACCCTGCCCAGCACCATGCATGTAGGAGTAAGAACACACCCCTGATGAACCCTAGAATCAACTGGGAAGAACACAGAGGTTCTGCCTCCACCCTGCACAGCACTCACAGGCCAGTCATGACTGGGGGGATCCTGCAAAGTCTCAGGATGCCCCACAGGGCAACTCACTCAACTGAATTGAACGCTTTACAAAAATTGACAAAGGCTGTCAAGAAACTCAAGCAATATTTGCATTTGCACTCGATGCGAACCTTCAGTGCCAGGATATGGTCGATGACATGTGGTCGGTAGACATCTTAGGGGTAAAACCAGACTGCTAGCTGGTAAGCAAGCAAGTGATCATGTATCCTTTTGAGGATGACCATAGCATGGACCTTAACACAGCTCTTAGTTCCGGGTATCTCCCGTAGTTGCTATAATACAGGTCATCACCGTTACCTTTCCAGATAGGGACAAGAAAACCTGTTTTTCAGTCAGCTGGGATGACGCCAGTCTCCCATATGGAAGCAAAGAGGACAGCCTTACTATCAGCCTGGAGAAGTTCACCCTGGCTATCACAGATCCCTGCAGCCTTCCCTACCTTCAGCTGGTTCACCATCTGTGCAGTTTCAATCTCTGGGTCACTAGACCATAGGTGGTGTGTCGCTTGCTCATGGATTCTTCTAACAAATGCCTCCTTATCTGCCCTCAGAGCCCTCACAGCCATCCTTCTCAGTTTCTGGTACAGACCATAGAGCCATCAAGCTGTGCTCTGCGACTCTTCTCAATAATATCCAGGGTGCCCTGCAAAATGAAAAACCTTCTTCCGGGTAATCTGGCAACACCAACACAACCATACTTGTCAAGTTTTGGATTTTAAAATAAGTTTCCCGGCACCCACCGCGAGCCATCCCACCACGCCAACAAAGCTCCAGTATCCCTTACAGGTGTACAAGAAATCTAAAATAACCACTTGTCATTTACATTTTATTTTCATTACATATTTTCTTTTAATTTCTCGGGCATGTTCCTGTGTAGTCAGCACTTGTGCTTGGTGGATTTTTCATGACTAACATCGATCCTTCCCCATGGGAGACACTAAAGCCGTAGCTACAGATCTTACAGAACGTATGACTGTGCCCCCCTTTCTTCTTTTTAGGAAAGCAAATTCGCTGTCCCATTTTTCGAGATATTTACACAACTTCTTTGTTTTTTGGCAGGAATGCCTTCTCCTCCTTCACATCCATCCACCTCTCTCCGGTGTTGTTCCGGATTTGTTCCCGCTGTTGGCACCTACCTCGCGATAACTGCCCCCCAGGCTACTGCAGGTGGCAGTTCTCGCGAGGCTACTAACAGAGCTCAGTTTGGAGAGGCAGAGGATTTTTTTAAAATGATATTATAATACGGGAGATTTATGGGAAAATACTAATACAGGAGGACGGCGGAAAAGAGGGGTAAAATACGGTAGTTTCCCAGCAAAAATGGGAGACTTGACAGCTATAAACACAACCCTCATCAACGGTGTTTCTGGGAAGGTACTCAGAGCCTGTGCTGACCAGCTCTCACAGGTCTTCACCACCATTTTCAACCTATCCCTGACACAGGCCACCATCCCAGCCTGTCTGAAGTCTGCCACTATCATCCCGGCACCCCAAAAATTAGCCACTAACAGTCTAAATGACTTCCGGCCAGTTGCACTAACACCCATCACCACCAAGTGCTTAAAGTGGCTGGTCCTAAACCACATCAAAGCCTACTTCCCCCCATCTTTTGAAACCCTACCAGTTTTCCTACAGAGCAAACAGGTCAACCGAGGACGCCATAGCAAACACCCTTCACACCGCACTGAGCCACCTAGAGCACCGGGAGAGCTACGTCAGAATGCTCTTCATTGACTTCAGCTCTGCCTTTAATACCATCATCCCCGACCTCCTGAACACCAACCTGCATAACCTGGGACTTCCTCACAATTCAACCCCAGACAGTAAGACTTTGACCCCATCTCTCCTCCACCCGGACATTGAGCACAGGCTCCTCATAAGGCTGTGTGTTGAGCCCACTACTCTACACCCTGTACACCTCTGACTGCAGCCCTGCAGCCCCACAGCAGTAACATCCTTGTGAAGTTTGCTGATGACACTATGGTGGTGGGGCTGATCTCAGGTGAAGATGAGTCTGCCTACAGGGACGAGGTCCAGGAACTGTCTGAGTGGTGCTCAGCAAACAACCTTGCTCTTAACACCACAAAGACAAAGGAGATCATTCTGGACTTCAGGAAAAACAGGGCAGATCCACCTCCACTGTACATCAAGGGCGACTGTGTGGAGAGGGTCCACACCTTTACCTTCCTGGGCACCACGATCTCTGCCAACCTCTCCTGGACTGCAAACACCACAGCTGCCACCAAGAAGGCACAGCAGCATCTACATTTCCTGAGAGTGCTCAGGAAGAACAATGTCAGTGAGAAGCTGCTGGTGACCTTCTACCGCTCCACCATTGAGAGCATCTTAACTTACTCTATCACAATATGGTTCTCCCACTGCAGTGAGGCAGACCAGAAGAGACTGCAGAAAGTGGTCAAGATGGCGCAGAAAATCATCAGCTGCCCCCTACCCTCACTAAAGGACATCCATGCATCCCGCTGCCCCAGCAGAGCTGAGGGAATCATCAGAGAGAGCTCCCACCCTGCTTCTCACCTGTTTCACCTGTTGCCTTCTGGCAGGTGCTACAGGGCCATTAGGACCAGGACCAAAAGGCTCAGAGACAGTTTTTTCCCACAAGCCATCACTGCTCTGAACACACACAAACAACACACACCACCTCCACATAAGATGCAAGGACAATGTGCAATAACCGCAGAGTACTTCACCTGCTGTATGGGTAATGCGCAATAACTGCAATACGCAGCCCCTGACCTTTTGTAAAGTGAAGGAACATGGAGCCATTTTTTCCATGGTCACCAGACCTATGGAGACTAACACAATCCTCATAGCCAGCCACTCCCCTGTCTGCGTGCCTCAGAGTGTGCTGCCACTGAAATGCATTTACAAAGCTCCTCCGACAGCAGAGTAAGATGGTCATCATGCAGCAGAGACGAGATGTTCCACATGCCTACCTGGAGAGGCCACCTCAGATTAGGATCTGAGTGCTACCGTTCAACGGCAAACCCACAACAAAACCCAAAGCAAAGATATTCCCGAACTTCTCCAAAGATGAAAATTTTCACCTACTGAAAATACTGTCGATTGAAAGTGCAAAAATACTTCTTTTCTCCATTGCAGTATTTGAAAAGAGAATGAAACTCAGGATTCCAATTAGTTACACTAATCTTCCATTCTCCTCACAGTTCATCTCTGCCATCCCAACTCACCGATTGAAGTTCCTGAAGGAGGCTGGCCATGGTATCCCCAAGGAGGAGATCCCTGAAGAGGAGCTTACAGAGGGAGTGGATGAGATTGATCATGCTGAGATGGAACTCCGTCGTGGGCAGATTCTATGGTTTCGTGGTCTCAACCGTATCCAAACTCAGGTAAAATCCATCCCAGCCCTTGCCGTACATATATATGGAATCGTCCCACTGCTTTGATGCCTCATTTGTATCTTGCTGTGGCTTTACCTGGGACCTGTGTTCTGTTCTTCACTGGCCAAAGGCTTTTTGCCTAACCCCTTCTGTCCTATTGTTTTGGAAATGCTGCCATGGAAACATTTGTGTTGTTTTCTGGCAGTTAATTTGTTTTTCAGGATAAAAATGTGGGTTGTTGGTTATAGTTGTAATGCTTTGCAAAGAAGAAAGTTGTTTGGACAGATAAAACAGTATGCCCTCATAGTTTTCAGTTAGCTCTTGGTCTGACCTGTATCAGGGGGTAAAAAAAAATATATCTGAAGGAAAAAGGGGAGGGGGGTTCTAACTTCTCCTTATTCTCACATGCATGTGGCCTTTGCTCACTCATGTCCAAATGGAGATATATCTGCTTGTTGTGGAAGTGGGTGGTAACATATTAAGCTAAAGAACACTGCAACACATAGCTTATATCGTTTTTTGGCACTCAAGAAAACTCAGTAAGGCAGTGTTTTAGCTTAAGAAAGGGTTAGCCCTTTTTGTCCAGCAACTTGTACTTTTAGTTCATAGGCAAAGTTGCTGCCTTATGGATGTCATTCCCTAGCATGACTATTTGATAGTTTCTTAGCAGCATTAGACAGGGCAGGTGCAATCTTAAAAATATAAAAATACATTTGCAAAATAGATGGAGATATTTAGATGTATGTGCCACACACGAGGATCTGTTTGTATTGTATTTTCAGGTGAATGAGCAAGCTTTTCTGTCCACAGAAATTGTTACTCATCTTTGTTTTTACTGGAGTTTCGAAATAAGCAGGGACTGTAAGACTCTGCACCATTTTTTCCTTCTCTCAAGGAGAGTCATGGGAATGTCCCTTTAGAATATGTCATCATATGACATAAACTCAACATATTTCTCAAAATGTTTATATTTATATATTTATACATAAAAAAAATTATATTTATATGAAAATGATATGAATATTCTTTGATATGCAGTTTACGCATGGGTGACAATGTCTTATTAAGCACCTTTAACCCATGTTTTCAAAGAGTTATGCCTCCACCGTCACTCACTGAGCTTCTCACTTGAAACCTAGCATTTCAGTAAATTCTGTTTCTTAAATTACTGTATGCTGCATACAATTCAAGTAGAAATCTTTTATGTGTCAGTATATTGTGTTTTCTTTTTTGTTTGTTTATGGTTTTTATGAAGCTATATGTCCATCATTATGTCTCTTATGGGTATTTGTGATCCATCTTGTGCTTGTGTAATTGGGATGCTTTGTAAAACCATTTTGACAAGTACATTTCCACAGGCTTAAATTTACCGTGATCTTAGCCATCAATTCCTCAGTGACCTCTTCCCAACAAGTTTCTTTTGTGCCTTCAGTTCTTCAATCAACAAGAACCTTCCAGCCAGCAAGATCTCCTTAAATTATTACTTCCTGCTTATGTTACCAAATGAATGGTTTACCATTGAATGAAGAAAAAACGCGCACACACACACACACACACACATATATATATATATATAACTATTATAGTTTTTTTTCTGTTGTTGTGGATTGCTTGTGTCATCTCCTATAGTAGCAAACAAAATTAGAGAACAAGTGATATTTACATAATTTTCTGTATTGCTGCTTATCTAAATTCAAAATTATTCTAACAGGAATAATGTATGTTAATTATATTTAATCAATGAAAGCTATCCATATTACAATAAAAGGTTTAATCAAGTAATTCGAAGAATTAGGGAATGGTTACAATTTTATTGCAGAAGAAACCTACAAATGTATTTTGTCAACTTTTTTGAAGGTTACAATTTTAGAAATTAAGGCCCCTTCTTTCAATGACTTTGGCATATGTGTCTACAAAACTTAACAAATTTTTCACACTGCTCTGGTTTGATTTTGTTCCACTTATCTTCCAGTTTCTTCCACAATTTGGGAACTAGTGGGTTTGTTTGGCATAACTTTGTCACCAATTACCGTCCAGAGATTTTTTGATAGGTGTCAGATCAGGATTCTAGCAGGCCATTTCACCACCTTGGTGTTAACAGCTTTGAAGTAGCTTTACCCGTTTTGCAGTGTGGCAAGGGGCATTGTCTTGTATGAAAATGGCTGACTAATTGGGATATGCTCACAGGGAAGGAACCACATGTTGCTGAAGGAGGTTCTGACTTCTGCTGCAGGGAATATAACCCACACCATGATACTTACCCCTCTGAACAACTTCTTCATACACTTTTGTTGGAGTCTTTCCCCAATTCAACACCACACACCTTGCATTTCATGTTTCCCCTTCTGAACCACCTCAGCCACCATCTTAAACTTCGGTGACTAAAATGAACTTTGGACCAGCTCTCCTCTATCCACACAGCATGCTCCTCGGCAAAATACTGGTTTAGCCTTTTTACTCTTCTTGTTGATAGAACATAAGAACAAAAGAAATATACAAATGAGAGAAGGCCATTTGGCCCACCGAGCTCGTTATGGAGAGAACTTAACTAATAGCTCAGAGTTGTTTAAATCTTATCTAGCTCTGATTTAAAGGAACCCAAGGTTTTAGTTTGCACTACACTAACAGGAAGACTATTCCATACTCTAACAACTCGCTGTGTAAAGAAGTGCTTCCCCAAATCCAGCTTAAAATGTTCTCCCGCTAATTTCCACCTTTGGCCACGAGTTCTTGTATTTGAACTGCTGAAGTCACTATTTGGTTGAACAGCATCCAGTCCTGTTAGAATTTTATAGACCTGGATCATGTCCCCCCTCAGCCTCCTTTGCTCGAGGTTGAACAGATTTAGTTCAGCTAACCTTTCCTCATATGACATTCCTCTAAGACCAGGAATCATTCTTGTAGCTCTACATTGCACCTTTTCTAAGGCAGCAGGCGGGTCTGTGACCAGCGCCTCCATGGCTGCAGGAACGGATGACTGCTTGTCTATGCTGGACTATCTATCTCCACTTACCCATTCCCCTCCCCCTGTTGCAAGTCCTGTATTGATTATGTGCTTATGTTGCTGAGGTGTTTTTTTTCTGTTCCCATAGTGTACTCCCTACTGGAGTACAGTCTGGGTGCTGTTTTTTTATTCGCCTCCTCTATCCTCGCGTTTATAATTGTAACACTGCTCTACGCCTTTAATTGCCCCCTCAGGGACAAATAAAGTTTCTTGTATTGTGTATTGTATATGGATAAGCAGCAACTGTAAATTACAAAAATTTCACTCGTTCTCTAATTTTGATCACTACTGTATAATGTTCATTAATGGGTTTTTTTTCAGATCTTAGCTCCATTGGGTTTAATTGTCCTTTCACTGTACCATTCCGTCCTTCTTCACATCCTCTTCTCTAAGAGATATCTCCCATTACATTGCATTTTTATGTGGCAGATGCTTTTGTGCAGAGTTGGGATCAGAGTCAAATCCCTGAGCAGTTGGGGTTAGGGGTCTTGCCCAAGGGCTCAGCAGTGATATGAATTCTCTGCTGGCTATGGGATTTCAATTTGCAACCTTCATAAGCAGAGATCCCTAATCACTGAGCCACACATCACATCCATTCTTCTGATAAAGGAAAAGCTGAAAGCAGCAGTGCTAGCCACATATTGTAGTAGTCAGAGTAGTACTTAGCTGACTAGTAGCACTTTGCGACCTTGTGGTTTTGCATTACACTTGGGAAGTCACAGTAAACAGAAAAATAACGAATTACCAGGGTCCCATCTCAGCAGCCTTTTCTTCCCACTTGATCCCAGGTTCTCCTCTTTTTCCCTCAAAGCTGTTTCCCTTGTTTTCTTCCCTTTTAAACTACACCCAGTCTCACTGATGCTATTTTCTTTTTCTTTCTTTCTTTCTTTCTTTCTTTCTTTCTTTCTTTCTCTTTCTTTCTTTCTCTTTCATTTTTTTCTTTTTTCTTTCTTTCTTTCTTCTTGGCCTCCCCAAACTCTGCTCCGTCTTTCAATCATTTTTGCTCTTTCATTTCTCTCTCTCTCTCGCTCTCTCTCTCTCTTCAAGTTGCTCCCTCTTACACTACACCCTCAATCTCTGACTCTTGCTGTTCTTTGCAGATGGACGTGGTTTATACATTCCAGACGGGCCAAACTGCAGTGCCGGGGGCTCTGCGCCGGCAGCCCTCCGTGGTCAGCCAGCACAACGACGCAAAAACTGTTTCTAGTCCCACCCATGTAGGGATTTCCTCTTCCTCGTTGTCTGCCAATTCTGCCATGGCTGCTCCGCCCACCTCTGCCTCCGTTTCCTCTTCTGCTGCAGGCAGTGAGTGTGCAGCCTCTCTACAACTAGTGCTGCATGTAATAAATAACTCCATGGCCAATGCCTCCTGATAATAATCACTCCTCCTTTTATTGTCTCATTTTGTCATTCTCCAAATGTCCTTCCCTTCACTGTTATGCAGAGACTTTTCCTTTTCTAGCATACCATACTTCTCTAAATTACACCCGCCTCCGCCTTACACCTTAATAGCTGAGGGTGTCTGTAACTTTTTCCCTTTTCTCAAACTGATTTGCTAAACATGGTAAACACCATTCATGAGTCAAAGGAGAGCAGTGCAGACAATGATTATGGAAAGTTTCTGTCACTGGTTCCTGTTTAAGCAAAATCCAGTGTACAGACATTTAACAGAAAGACAAAAAGAAACAGCTAGCCTGCGTGCCATTATGACTGTGAGTGACCTTGCTTGTCCTGTGTATAGTGCCTCTGCTTGGACAGTGTGCTGCTTGTCCCTTTTCCTGCGAATGGCTGCCTCTGCTTTGCCTGGTAACAGGGCCTTGAGAGAGATGTTCGCTTTCAAGCCTCAGACTTCATGGAGAGCTGGCAGCTGCTGCAAACACCTCTCTTTCGCACACTTAATTTCAGTGAAGTCCCCCTCCTCCACTCATATATCTGCTTCCGTTAATGGCATTACTCTCTTTATATTCTATTCCTTATCCTGCCTTTTCAACAAAAGCTGTGAGGTTATATGAACAAGAATACACAGTATATAAGACCGCTCTACCTCAGCATATATACTTCAGTAATGGAGCCGATGTGTGTAATAGCATTAACAGCTTTGACAGATGGAGTGGGAAATCAGAAAAGTCAAGCTTAGAAAAAGTCGTATATATGCAGATCATTCACAGTAAAATTTACACTCCCTACCCTGCATAGGAGTAATGTTAAATATGTTAATTAATTAAAAATTTTATTTTGGCTATCAGAATTCCAGTCTTCATATGCCATGTCTGCTGAATGAATGTCGCTTGAGCCTGACTATCTGTCATAGCCTTTAGCCACTTCAGCAATTCCGTCATTCCTTCTCCGCTTTTTATTGCTATCATTCCTTCCCCCATTTTGTTTGGTTGGAGTCTGGCAGATACATTCTGTTTCTCTTCTTTGCTTCACTGAAAACATCTTTATCACATGTTCTTGAGAGTTTCAATACACTGTCTGTTAGCGAAAAATGTCACAGGGGCAGATGATCTTCTGGTTACTGGTACTGAAAGCAGTCATTTTTATGTCATGTATCATTTTAAGAATGAATTTGCTCGAGATGTGCCCCTGAATGAAAAGGGCAAAGACAACAGAACTTTGCTTGGGCACTAAGGATACTTCTCAAAATGGAATAAATATTGGTGTTGTTATTATCATCATGGTTTGGAAGTCTTGACATATGGAAGTTTTCCACATCTGACTGCCACTGCTGGAATGGCAGCTACCTATGTTACTTTTCAACCCTTAACTTAGTGGACTTAATTGCATCACCATTTTTCATTGTCTCTTATGTAATCACCTCCTATGCGTTTTTCCGAGTAGAACATTCACTTTTAATATTGCTCGTTGCAAATGACAGACACTTGATATGACAGTACCTATTTTAGTGAAACAGGCATTGGAAACCAGATGGATTCAGTACCTTTTGAATGAATTTGTATGTTTTATTGTAGTAAAAAAAAAAAAAACAGATGTTCAAACTAAGACATGCTGGTCTTTCTCACTGAGCTAGAAGCTAGATGTCCACTTTGTTATGGCTTTCTTTATTTCCCCTACAATAATCTCCCACCAAAGGCAGAGTCAGATCATACATTTTCCTCCTTCTCCACCTCCGCTCCTTCCACTCTATGTGACTTCCCCCGCAGTATTGTGTTGTGAGTGATAGATATCGCAAAATATCTCTGTCTATTGCAGCATGCAGCTACACTGGAGTCAAAACTGGATAGAAATGCTGCCCCCCTCAGGGGAAACGGTCCTTTTACTTAACATAGGCTGAAATATCATTAGTATATATTTTTTTCACAGCCCATTTTTCCATGGGGTTGGCTGTAAAGCAGCTTTTTTAAAAGCAATAAGCATTTACACAGAATATGAAATAGCTAAATATCAGTTTTATGAAGATAAATGTAGGGAATAATGCTGAGGATTATGCATTGCTCCATTTACTTTTCCATGTTAGGACTTGCAAGTACATGTATGTCTTTTGGATATGTATGTCATGCTGTTTTTTCCTCTCTATTTAAATTTTTTTATTTATTTATTTTTGCTCTTCTCATTGTGTTGATATATGTCTGTTTTGGGGCGTGTCTGGCACTTATGCAGAAAGACTGACAGCTGATTTCTGCCTTCATATCAAATAGGTTTAAGAAAAATCGTTATTCTTAAATCAGAATAAAATACAAATAAAAATAAGAATTAAATCTCAAACCATCATGCCGCATACTTTTGTGGTAGTGATGGAACTACGAAAAATGTCCTTTTTAGGACAGACAATCCTTCCTGAGAGTGTTCTGTGCTTTTATATAGCATTGTACCAATTTAACAAGCTATTATTTTTTGAGAAAATCAATGAGAATTATTGCAATGTACCTTACAGCAACTTCATATTGAAAATAACATTTTGTTGATTTAAGTGAACTGAATCTGTAATTTATGTTTAAGTATTTACAGAGCTAATTAAAAATGTAAAAGCATTTGTTGCTGATCTACTCCTGTCACTTTCTTTAAGGCTCACACACGGCCCTTAAAGTTATATCATTCACCTTTTTCAGCTGGTTGGTTTGTTGTTTGCACAAATCATTAGGTTGCTTTGAAAATGGGTTCCATTTCCATTGCTAAAGGCAATATCTTTTCAGAATGCTGCTGAAAATCTTTTTTTCAAATATGAATGTCATTATCTGTTTTTCTAGTGAATATAGTTCCACATTCTATGAATGTTGTTTTTGTTCCTTTCCATTTAGGTGATCAGGTAAGTGTGTTACAAGGCATCCTACGTAGCTAATATTGACAGCGCAAATGCAATTCTGTACATGCTGATACCTGATGCATACATTGGTAGGAATTGAAACTTTGTCAGACACATCACTCTCAGGTGAGTGAGTTAAATTGAGGCACCACAGTAACTGAGTAAATTGGATCTAAAAGTTGACATTTAATATTTCTACCATTTCATGTTGTTTCTTTATAATGTTGTTGTTGTTTTTTTACACATTGTCCCTTTACTGGTCTTTTTCCTGTCTCTATGTGTTTATGTTGACTCTAGTAGCCAGAAAATTGTGTATTTTTACACGGCTTTTTTTTCCTAGCCAGGCAAAGGAAAGATGTTGCCTTTAAAGGTGGTCAGTATGTATGTGCACGGGGTGTTCATTTATGCAAGATTTGGTGATGAAAAATGTAATACACACTTGATTTTCACATGGGATGTTTCTGTTTTCCTGTCATATTTTATTTGATTGATTCTATTCTCCCTTGCATTTCATGGTTTCCAGCAATACCCTTTTCAATCATAGTGCATGTCTTCATGGTTCCATTTTTGTTTTTCCTGATTTTCCAGTGTGTTCTACTGTGTGTTGCTCTACAAAAAATGCAAGTGTAACCAGTGCTACAGTGATTGTAGTCATTTATGGCAATTAGTCATTCTTTTTCTGCAGATATAGCAACCCCACCCCTCATTGCAAAGCAAAATGCACAGTAAAACTGTAAAAATGATCTTATACTAATTTGCCTTTTTCTCTTTTTCTCTCCATGCACTTAATTTTCACACCTACCTGCGGATGTAACTCCGGCCACAGATTAAAGTGGTTAATGCATTCCGTAGTTCCCTTTATGAAGGCCTCAAGAAACCAGAATCCAAAAGCTCCATCCATAACTTCATGTCCCATCCAGAGTTTGTCCCAATATCTGAAGAGGCGGTTACAGTCCCTGTAGTCGAGGAGAGCAACGCGGAGGCTGAGATTGAGACTCTCCCCTATTTCTCTAAAGAAAGACAAAACTTCCTCTAGCCCCCTCTGCAGTCTTCTGTTCTGTTACACTGCCACCAACACCCTACTAGTCTCGATCCCCTTTGTATGTCTTGGACACCTCAGAAGAATCAGAAAATCCCTCTAGTGGACTTGTGGACATTCTGCAGCAACCAGCGGTCTACAACACTTCCCTCTATAAAGCTGGCAAAACCCCTTATGTGAGCACCTCCCCCGGAGTGTGTATACTGTAAGTACCGATAGCTGCATTATACAGTGTACACTAAGAGGTGGGAATGGCATCTTGGGCTGCATTTCCCACCTTGCTCAAACACCGCACAAACTCCATTCCTGTTTTTAGTTTATTTGTCACATAATCTATTTATTTTGTTTTTATCTAAAACTTTTTCTACACATTTTCTACCTAGTTAATTATGTGTTTTTAGATTTTTGTATTCACATATATACTATATGCATACATAAACCTGAATAATGACATGTGTATATGTATGTGTGTGTATATTGTGCATGCATATGTCTTTAAATTTCACAGTAAACCATAATGCTAATTGGCAGATATGTGCTATACAATTAGGTTCTGTTACTGAAATATTTATATAATTTTATTTCAGTTAATGAAAAAATGAATATCTGTGCTACTCCTTCAAGTAGATAATTCAGTCAGTAAGTATATAAGTAAATATCCAAAACAGTTCAACATCAATGAGCACCCCCATTCTGCAGCTTAAGGTTGAAGTAAGATTAAAAGAAATAATTAGTCTAGTGACTAGTTAAATATCCAGTATGAATTCATGCTTGTCATGGAGATTTATAGTCAATCACAAACAAGTTGTCTCCTTGCGGCAATTTATTAGAGTTTTTCCACCACAGCAAGTACCGTGCTTTTGGTACTTTCGGTACCTCAGTAAAGTACCAAACGTTTGGTACTTCTTTTGTGTTGGTTTTCCACTGCCGTAAAAACTGGTACCGGCGCTGAATAAAAGGACAACGTGAGGTGGGCCATTTTGTACTGAATCTGAAAAATGGCTGTAGTATGCAGCTGGACGATGTTGGATATTAAATCTAAACATTGCATGTTATGCACATGCAGTTCTTAAATCGCAAGTGAGTTACATTAAGATCAGACTTTTTCGCAGACATCCCAAGTCTCTCGGAACTTCCGGGAGTCTCCCGCAAATTGACAGCAGCTCCCGTACACCCGCAAATTATGCGCAATGTCCCAGAAATCTGTCGTTCCGCTAGTCAGTGTTGTTAAAACTGCGCTCCCGCCCGCTCGCTTGCTCTCTCTCTCATCACAGTTGGCAATCGGGCCTGTGGAGATGACGTCATTGCACAACGCATCGTGGGTCGTATTTGTTACCTCCCGCATGCCCCCCATCTGCCTCCCTGAAATTAATATCCCTCAGGTGGAACGTCTGCTTCCGGTTTTATATATATGGACATTACGGACGGCGCAGGGAGTTAATGTTTTCCTAAATTTGCTAAACAATTTTTAATTTGGCATAGGGAAAAAGCTTAGCTAAGGGTGCAGTTTTAATGATTATTCCTTGCATAGATTATATCCTATATATATTTAAATCAGTTTACCTCGCTGCTTTGTGTTTCAGAATCGGGCTATTTGCATAACCAATCGACAGCGAAAGCGCTGTAAGTTACGCCCCAAAGTACTGAAATACCAAAGAAGTACCCCAACTGGTTTGGCACTTTCGGTACTTGAATTTTTGGTACTGGTACTCGACCGGAAGTCAATTGAAAAGCAAAAGTACCGAAAATACCGTACCAAAAGTACCGAACTTCGTGCAGTGGAAAAGCGCCCTAAATGAATATCATATTAAACATTATTTCTTCATGATAGAATTTACTCTTTGATGCCTTTAATTCTTTAATTTGGGGAGAACATAAAATTGCACTTTTTTTCTTGGTTTAAAATTCTGCTAAAATATTTTTTTATTTAAATGATATTTGCAATTTTTTATCCCTAGTATAATCCTTTTTATTTAGAAAAAGAAGTGACATAAGAACTGAATAAACACTATTACCACTATGAAACATATCACAAGAAGCCTAATGATATAGCACATCTGTGCATGGTTAAATGTAAATTCAAATAATACTTAGCAAGCATACGTATGCAACAAATGTTCTTTGTTCAGTCATGTAACTGTTCTATTAGTCAGCTGCATAAAAACTCTGGGCTCCTGGTTTGATGAAAATGTTCCTGAATTATGTTTTTGTTGGTTACCAATACTGCAGCACTGCCATGTTCAAACCATGCTTTTTATATACCTATAGTCCTGTAAAAACTTATTCTACTTTACTATTTAGTTGTTTAGTTTATTTAGTAGCCATATTTTCAGATTATTTTATATCCCATTCACCTAGGTTTCCTATTTCATATCTTCCCAGTCAAACAAAACAAATAGTTTCACTGCCCTCAGATAGATCACTGTTGTTTATCAGACAAAGCAAATTGTAATGATTGACTTCTCTAAGAACGTGTTGGAAAAGGATTTTTGTCTTCTTATTTTTAATTTTTTATTTATTTTTGTCAGTTATTAAACTGTAACATATTTTTTGCGAAACATCTTGGATTTCATATAAACAAATTAACCTTTTAAAAATGTTCTGTATTTTTATATTTAGTATTTTTAATAATATTCTCTCACATACACATACCTACACATAAGGCCTAGGTCACATTTAATAAATGAGAAAAATAAGGAATATACATATATATATATATATATATATTTGACATGTTACCCCATGGTTTGAAATGGTTCTTGACCATGCTTACCAAATTTGACATGACAGTGGCCAAATTTCCTGAATTACTGCCTAAAAATAAGTATACTATGGCTTCATAACTTGCAGTACTATATTAGTTGTTTTCATGTTGCTATTGTACCAACTTCCTACTGTAAAGTGTTCGTTTGTGATATATTACTCTTAGACACGTTACTCATTTTCCTTTTCTGCAATACAGTAGTGAGTAGTGCTCAATGGAATATAAAGCAAGAATCAACATTTCATTAATATGGAATACTTTTTAATTCTATTTTTTCAATATATATTCTCTATTTTTCTGTTTTTGGTTGAATTTCCAGCAGATTTAATTTACTGAGCAAGAGGAATGGTGCTTCAGATGACTGTTTTTTTGTTACCGTGTTTAACAAAAAATCTTTGACATCATTGATAAAATATTTCTGGAAAATACATTTTAAATCAGAGAATGAGACAGTTTTCCATTGGTGTACTTTGAAAGCAAAGTATTACTGTCATAAGAGGGTGTGAAGCACACAAGAATCCATTTTGAGATTACAGTTACATGAATTAAAGATGTCAGTCAATCGGCCATTTGAAACGGAACCTAGCATATAGTTCTATAAAAGCCTTAGATACACAATACTTTTCAAAATGATTCTTACACATCCAACATACTGTAAATAATCAAAGCGATTGTGATCGGCCGGTAAATTGTGGGTAATCAAATGTCAGGGATCACCAGCAAAGCTTTAAGAATGTTCTGCCAAAGTGTTGTGTACAGTCAGCTTCCTTTTCCTTTTCCCGCTACAAATTGCTATCTAGCCTACTATTACTTGTACTCCCTTTTTTGAGTGCATTGTTGAAGTGTTGCTGATATAATCTTTTTAAAGGCCTCCATTTTAAAGGCTTTCAATATGCTGCTGTGATCTTTTTTGACTTGATTGCCCCTCAAAATCATTATTTGAATAATTTCTTTCTTTGTAATCTCCACTGGGTTGAAAGTACAAAAAAATCTTTTCAGGAAGGATGTGCAGCAGTCAGAAAAGTAAACTATGGTGAAAGCAAAGTATTGTTTAGTTAGATGCCCTTGACAACTGTTACACATTTTTGCACAGATAATAGTTCTTTCTATTGTATAAACATGCTTAAAGGTGTTGTGCAATAACTATTGAATTACGATTACATATTAAGAGCTAAATTTCAGTTCAGAGCATGACTCCACTCATCTTTATTTATTATTTTATAATTTTTTTCCCGATTTGTATTGAATTTGGTGGCACACTGGGGAACAAGGTGCAACAGCTGTAAATACGTATCATAATATAAAATCAAAAATCCATTGTTTAATTCATATTTACTTAAAACAGGTTGCCGTAATCTACATCCTGTTTAAAATATATTTTGAAATAATGTTTCTTGAGGAAGAAAAGGATAACTTAACAGTCAGAACATTTTAGTGATTTATAAGACGTAATAAGCACTGGTGTTTGTATAAAACTTATATCATTTGTGTGGCATGCATGATAAAAATTTGGTGGGTCAAAGCAATATATACACCTGGTGCGATTGGTATTTTAGTGTGCTGTGTTGCCTATGCCATGCTGTGTAAATATTAAAAAAAAATTATTTGGGAGAAAAAAAAAACTATAAAAGACTAACTGTTTAATATACAGTATATTTTATATGTGTGTATGTGTATATATACACATATGTATATTAGGGGTGTAACGGTACAGTTTTCCATCATGGTTTTTGAACCCTGGTAACTGTTCAGTTTCGGTATCTTTATACTTCTGAAGAAAATAAAAAACACATAACCTTTTCATTAAACTATGAACTCTATATTTTTTCATCTAACAACTCTCCATTCACAAGCTTGGCAGCATGACTAACTAGGCCTAGTTTGTCTCTACCATATGTAAGTAGATAAAAAAAACAATAACCTGTGGATACTTTGTTTTTATTTAAGAAGAACATATCTGAAGTTAAGTATACCCGTATTCCATTATAAGGTAACGATATTTACAATTAAGATAAATACACAGATACACTTAACAGTTTACACCATTTAAAGATCAGCGCAATGTGGTACAAAGCCTGCTAGCTACTAACCAATCCCATGACGTCACATTGTCAGCCAATTATCAACAGTGGGTGGGATCATCTCTCAAATAACATTGTATTGTTGAAACGACGTAGATTACATTCTTGACTAAGATAACCCCAGTTTTTTCCTTTTGGGAAAAAAACAATCTTATATTTTTGCCAAATAATACCGTGGTTCACATGTGCATATTGAACAGACCGAACAGTTCATACTGTTCGTAATGTACTCTGTACCATTACACCTCTTATTTATGTATGTGTGTGTGTATATATATATATGTATATGTGTGTATAATTATATATAAAAAGGACAGCTCATATATATATATATATATATATATGTGTGTGCGTGTATGTGTGTCTGTCTGTTTGTTAAATGTTCTGCATGTTTTTCTATGGAGTGAGACATTCTAAATTTTGTTTCACAGATTTCCAACAAAGACATACATGCACATAAGTACACACTCACGTAAACACACATTAGGTAGACTTTTATATAGGAATACCTTTTAACGAAGTCTGTTTTGAAGCTTTTATTTTAGATAACCTTAAGATATGTTTTCTTATGTTTTAATATGATTTAAATATTTTTTTAAAGATGTAATGCCAAATGTTGTGAGATATGACAACTGAAATGTCTACTTGCATTTCTTAAAGGAAAACCTGCAAAATGATTGAGCTCAGCCATCTTCTGAGATGCACACTTTCATCTGATTTACATGCAGGCTTTATATAGCCTCATACTTGTAGACTGTGCATTCCAAACACACAAACAGAGAGCTATTCCCTGCCCGGGAGAAACCCACACTGACAAGATGCTGTAAGGGAGCTGGTTGAAAATTAAAAGAGCAAGCAAAGTTTAGAGATTTCCTTTTAATATGTTTTCTGTACAGATGCTTGTTTTGTATATTTCTTTGTTAAAATTCTAGTTGTCATTCCTTCTTCCTTAAACTCTGCTTAGAGCTGCTATAAATTTTCAAGTTTCTGGTTGGAACGATATTTTTATCATTTATACTTTTTGGTTTAAAATGAATTTTAATGGAAGTAGACAGCATTGTACTGTAGTGTATTTACTTTCAAAACATTTCTTCTAAACAAAATCCAGTGATGGGTCACAGATTACATATTTTACATCCAATTATTTCATCACCCTTACCCCTCAATAACATGTGGTTTGCATAGAAGGCTTTTTCATAGATGCATTTTCAAAGCCTGTTGCTTTACAAGTGACTGCACTGGTAACAGGCTGTAAATTGTTCTGAAGTTGGTGTGAGTGTAAGTCTGCTTAGAAAAGGTTGATAATTATATAGCGTATAGCAGTTATTTCATTACAGTTTTACTTAAATGCATTTAATAATGTAAATAACCCTAACAAAAAATAGATTATCCACAGACTAAACTTTAAAGTTAAAAAACTAGTTCCACCTTTGTCTCTAACTGATGCGTATAAATACTTTGTTCATGATACAATTCTCTGGCATAGTTACTGCATGCATTAAAACCTTAAAAAGAGCAAAATATCTATGATTGACGAAACTAGGGGAAGACTTGTTTCATCTTGTCTTTTTTAAGCATACATAAAGGTCAACATAAAGCTGCATTTCATACTGGTTCTTAGCCTAATTTGAAGTGACAGTTTATTTGCGACTATGATGAGTATTTATGTATGCTGTGAAGTATGTCAAGAAACTATTGTGCCTTCATCTTTGTGTTCACTGTTTACAATCACTGCCAATGCAGACAGATGCCACAGGTATGGAAAAATAACTGGAACATCCATGTATATAATGCAGTTTTTGACTGCTTTAGCATTTTAGACGTTTTGATTTCCCTAGTGAAAAATACAAGATTGTCCCCTCCATGTTAAAAATATGATATCCAATTCAGTGCTTCTTTCCATGCCAGGTGTTTGTGATTTTGGAGTATTTATTTTCTCAAAACATCTGCACTAAATTGATTTAGGTCACGGTAGATCAGCTTCAACCTGTAGTTTTTTTATGTTGCTTGAACTGCCCGCTATCTGGTATAGACTACTGATCTAGGTGTGAAAAGAAAAAAAACTTAATTGGCAGCACATATTATTGTCTTTAAGGAACAGGACTTTGAGCTAGATTTGAGCTAGGTTATAGATTATAGATCCTGATAGGCAATACAATTATGGTGCTTTCATAATATATGCACCCATATAAAAGGTAAATAAGGTATGCTAAGGATTGAACTTTCGGGTAATTAGAATTAGGATTGAACTTTCTGGCAATTAGAATTGCCAGAATAAAATTGTCATCCTAAATGTAGATATCTCATGAAGAGAATGTTAGTCACCAGAATCAAACGTGTATTAAAATACTTCTAATTTAATTTTAATAGTGCAGGAAGACTAAATTACAGTGATCATGCAGTCTTCATCATATGAAAAACAGTTGGAAGGGAATGAGAATGCTGCTGAAGAAATTTAAATTTCACAATGTAAGTTTTTTCTTTTGTAACATTATTATTCTAATTTGAACATTCCAATGACAAGCCAAGGGAAAATATTCTTCCTTCACAGCATTTATATCTACTGCATATATAGGTACCCCCCTAAAAATGTATTGACAATTATTGTTTTTTCTGAAGCTGGACATTGAACTATTTTTTAGTTAATAGTAATCAGACTTAGGCAGTCAGTATCTGGTGTTCTTAAAGCAGCATCTACAGTCAGTGTGTGTCTCAACTGACAAATATGTATCCATACTAAATGTTGTCCTTTTGTAAATACAACTCATTACCATGCCAAAAGGTCTGTCCTGTTTGCTTTTAACTATGCAACAAATTGTTTTGATATGTAAAAACATTAATTAATTGCTTTTTGTGCTTTGTCCTTTCTTCTCTGGAGCTGCAATCATTCCCACCATTATCTTATTTATGCTCAAAAAACAAAAAATGTATCATTTATGTATGTGTATACAGAAAATTCACACATTAGTCTTTTTCTTTCTTTATCTTTTGTAATATATCATGTGGAATGCTTGTTTGTTATGTCCTGTCATTTAAATTTAAGGAAAAAAAGTGATAACCCACAAGCAATGAGATGATAATTATATATAAATCTATATTAATCAATATTAATAAATGCCTTTGGGATTTAAAATATGTTTTCTAGGTGTCTCTTTGTACTGGGGTTGTAGTTAATGCATATTACACTGCTCAAAGAACACCCAAACATACAATATAATATAGTAGTATATCATATTTTGTCTTATTTATGAATTTGTAACATTCTGTAGAAAATTGTCTATGTGTTATACATTCAGTTACAGAAGAATGCTGAATTACTGCATTGCTGGAAAAGTGGGATTACGTTATTACTTAATCTTAAATAGAATGTAAATGACAAAATTTGTCCAAGTAAACTCTCATAAATGCATACATGCACCCACTAAATGGCCACTTTATGGAGTTAATGCAGACTGCCTGCTTTTCCAAATCATGTGGCTACACGGCATCTCTACAGGATCAAGAGGCCCAATTACTGTTCAACTTTTGAATGTTGTATGATTGTTGGGATTAGATGTGGTGATTCCAGAATCACAGAAACGGCAACTCTCCTAGGAATTTCATATACTACAGTGTTTACAGATTACAGAGGAAGGTGTAATAAAAACAATAGATAAGTAGATATTGTTTTCAAAAACACTTTGAAAAGCATTTGTGAAAACTCAGATCATCGAACCCTGAAGCAGATTTCACTCCTGTCTTCTGAGAACAAAATAAAGTTGTCTTGATCAAGTGATTAGTTGTTCACTCCAAAAGGCCTATATAGTTTACATATCTCAACTCAACAGAGCACATACTGAGTCAGCTTGAGTCATGGGGAACGGCTTCAGCACCGTGTTGAACCCATCCCTCGAAGAATCCAGGATGTACTGGAGGCTTAAGCAGGTCTTGTATATATATCCACAAAATTCAATAAATCATTACGATTTTGAAGAAGAAAAATGACTGAAAGGATAATATTTTTCTTCTAGTTCTGTATGAATTCATACATACATTAAAATAGTACATATATCAATATGATAAAGAATGATTTAAGATATAAAAAACTAAAAATAATGGTAAAATAATGATTTTATAATGGACTACAGGGTTGATTTTCCCATGTGCACAAGTCAGTAGGGCATGTACTTGGCTTCAATTTAATGACACTGAGTGCATCCCCTTTTTTCTAGTGGAACGCTCCATTTTGTACACGTTTTGTACCGTATTTTCAAACAAGGTGGCTTTCCCGAAAGCTTCGTAGTGCTAAGTAGCTCATTCTCGTTTGTAGATTTACGAGTGATCCAACCCATTCGTTTTTCTTCTACGTCGTTTTTTATTTGAACTTCTGCTTGCAGTCTTGTCACAGTGACACAGAGATCGGCTAAAATAGATCACAAAAACACGTCTTCTTTTGACAACGTAATAATTCTGATGATATAATAAGAGCTCAATATTGTAATATGAAACTATAATGTAGACAATAAGTTAGCGCAAAGTAATAAGTTAGCGCAAAAGGCACTCATTGTTATAACACTTGTATGCAACTTGAGTACATACAGTAACAGGGTTGTGCACCTTTTAGAATTGATTGAGAATGAGCTTGAAAATCAAATTCAATTCAATTAATAAAACTCATTGAAAACACGGTGCAGAATCGCAATTAGAATTTGCATATAAGGAAATAGAATTAAAATTGGATTGACTTTACATAAATTTATATACATATTGAAGGTGCAGCTGTAACAATACACTGTAATATGTCAGTATATATGTATATGTAATATTTCATAAAAGCATACTCTGAATCCCACCCCTACCCCCCAGCCACACAATCACAAATATTTATGGGAGCAAAAAGTCAGCCATGCCCCCATGTTTGAATAACTGTCTAAAACGTGCCTGTCATAGTTATTCAGAATGAAAGAATGCCACATTTGAAGTGTCGTCTATACAACAAAGTTATTAACAATCCAGCGACACTCATAAGAAAAGCTACTGACACTGACATGAATATGCAAAAAAAAAAATTATATATGCACATGCAGGTGACAAACCAAATGCGTTCTTACAATCATGCCAGTCTAAAGTTCACTCACTATTACACATATAAGATCAATAAATACATCTACCATCTTGGAAGTAAATCTATTATGTAATTATGTTTTGCTAAATTAGATAGCGTTCATGTGTATAATTGCATTGAATTGCTTTGAATTGAAATGAATTGTTTGCTACTTACTTACTTAATTCATTAAACTAAGGTAATGTTAACCTTGCAAGAAATATGCATTGTTTCTATTTGTTAAGAGCAGTGTGACAGACTTGTGTTTTACCCTCTGCTACTGTAGCTAATGATGATCAGCAGATCTGCATGCAGTGTCAATTGTGTCTTCAAGGCTGTGTAGGATCATACACACATATTGCAAGTTACTGTATATGGCCCAGGGGTTTGGGAAATCTTGACATAAAACAATCTGAGCTAATATATAAGCTTTATTTTGAATAAGAATAAAAATAAATAGGGAATAAAACAAAACGATGAAACAGAAAAAATTTGAATTCAAAGAAATAATAATAAACCAAACAGTAATAAAATAAAAAATTCCAAACAATACATGTATGGCTCAATGGCCTTCATTTTTCAAGCATGCATACAGCAGAAAAACTGGTGCACAGTCATTTCAATGCAAATTTTGGGATTTATCAATTTGGACATGAGTGTATGATACGCTCATATCCCACGCCAGCTCCTAGATGGTGTACGCAGTTTTCTGTCAGTGTGGACACGCGCTGCAGCAGCAGAGGAGATGCTGGAGAATTATTACAACAGAGTTACAGAGTTATTTTTATGGCTGTTGTCTTATTTGTCTTATTTCTGTTATTTACTTAATTTGTATTTTATGTGTATTTTATGCCTTGTGAGAGCTGTCATGTCTTTCATTCCTCTGTACAGCACTTCAGCCCATTGTGGTTCCATAAGGTGCTTTACAAATAAAGCTGGATTGGATTAGATTACCACTGAGGACACTGAGATCATGTCTTCGGTATTCTTCATAAAGTTTCATTCATGAAACTTGATGAAAATGATAATTATCTGTGCGTAAATGCTGCAGGTTGGACATTATTGACCTCAATATTTGAAAAATCCTTGCTACGGATTGCAGTAGCCTCAATATTATGGGAAAGTTAAGCAGAAAAACCACAGATTGGACGATAATAAATTAAACTTTTAGCTGGAGCTCAGGATTTCCCAGGAAGATGGCTGTTTTACTTAAATCAATGTTATTGATTTTTTAATTACATTTTTACCGTCTTTAATTGCTGACCATTTGTATGGAATATTTACCACCACAAAATCATGAATATGGTGCGGTTCCCCGGTGTGTGACTGCACACAGCAGTCAAACTTCACCTCGGTTGTAATGACGTCAACTTCCAGTTGAGTGAAATTTCTCTCTTTTTTGCCGGCTTCTGTTCCTCCATGTCGTAAATTCTGTGGGCGCAGCCACATACACCATGAATAAATAGGGGCATGGTACCTGGCTGGGATTGGCCAGGTACACCCTGTTTCATAAATCACATGTGGAACTTTTTCGTACGCTGATTTTTTCACCAAAATATAAGCTCGTTTCCATAAATGAGGGCCAATATGAGCACAATCCTAATACACACTGATAATTCATTCAGTATGGTTCGAAAAGGAATAGGAAACTTATAGGAAACCTTATCTTGTTCTATCCCTACACTAACTAATCTTTAAGAAGTTGAACACCTGTGCCATTAAGTGTTACACTCTTCTTCCTCCTGACTGTACCTAGCAAAGATCAATTCTTTGTATAAATATATATAATATATTATGCACAATTATATACAAATATGTATATTTCTACTTGTTAAATTTTTTTTTCTCCAGTACCATTCCACAACAGCACAGATAGTGCTGTTTCATATTTAATTCCTCTCTTAAGTTATATCCCCCCACTCTCTCTGTAAACAGTCTTTGAAGATAACTAGGCATTATTTTTTATTTCCTCTGTAAATTACTTTTGCCGTCCTAAATTCTAGCAAATCTCTAAACTTTAATGTTTGTAATTTAAAAAAACTTATTTGTCTTCATGATATCTGACATAATTTACGATCCGTATGGCTCTTTTTTGTAATGTGCATAATCATTGTATAGTCGTTTGGTAGGTAGTACCCCAAACTTCAACACAGTAAGTTAAATATGGAAAAACAACTGAAGAATACAATATATACACGCACACAAAATTGTTGGTACCCTTCAGTTAAAGAAAGAAAAACCCACAACGGTACCTGAAATAACTTGAAAAGTAATAATAAATAAAAATTTACTGAAAATTAACTAATGAACATTGCTTTTGGATTGTCATTCAACAGAATCATTTTAAAAAACAAACTAATGAAATTGGTCTGGACAAAAATGATGGTACTGTGGTAATTTGACCATAGGAACATGTTAAACTAAGGTGTGTCCTCTAATTAGCATCACAGGGGTCTATTTAAAGGGTAAAAAGTAGTCGCTGTGCTGTGTGGTATCATGGTGTGTACCACACTGAACATGGACCACAGGAAGCTAAGGAGGGAGTTGCCTCAAGAGATTAGAGAGACAATTACTGACAAGCATGTTAGAGGTAAAGGCCATAAGACCATCTCCAAGCAGTTTGATGTGGGGGCCATTTTAGTACAGTGAACTCATTGTCATGTTCAAGAAACCAATTTGAAATGATTCGAGCTTTGTGACA
>JAODKM010000118.1:27959721-27971901 GCA_026780845.1 Petrocephalus sullivani
GGTTTTATCATGGTTTCACTGCAGTTACCATGCAGTGCTATAAGTAAACCATAGCAGTACCACAGTTACCATGAAGTGCTATAAGTAAAACATGGTAATACTATGAGTAGGAGCTGAGTAATCATAATGAGGTGCAATAGCAAAACCATGGTTACTGCAAAAAACCCATACCAAAACCCAAAAAACCATAGGAAACCATAGTGAATTTCCGTAAGGGTACTGTATTTTATTTTGGCAATATGTATTAAAGCTGATTCATCATATGTATGGACAGTTGTACTATACTGTTTACTGTTGCCCCCCTCTTCCTCTTCCTTGAAAATAATCTGGATCCACCCCGCCTTTAGGATAACGATGAAACACAGGTAATTCATAAGGCAGGGTCATAAGTCAAACGCTTTATCCTAAGTGAATGAGGAAATAGCTCTACATGTCGCTGTACTACTCTTCTGTCATTATTCATAATACTGAAAATATGAACTGCAGATTTATAATGAGACAGTGAGACCCAAGGGTCCGAGGTATCGCAAAGACGTTTTCTGTATATAAAGAGGATATTAGGCCCCACACATGTCCAGAGAAATAACTCATCTTGTCACATTAATCTGCATTTGACATTCATGGCATACTGTGACCATGGATGCTTTTTAAATAGGATTTATTGTACTGTAGGGAATACTAAATATATATTTACATTAAAAGGAAAAGAGCAACAGTCTTTTGCATAAAAATGACACATTGTAAGATCCCAAACTATTTTTTTTTCAGTGGGGTTAGCTAATGTGGGCCAGAAAACTCTAAAAACATCATGCAACCACTGGCTTGCTCAGGGAGATTTATTTATATCTTTCCAAAATGCCCTTTATTATAAAACGATAAACACAAAAATATGTCCTATTTCACTGGATTCCAAATCATACTTTTTGTTTTCAAATTGGTTGGTTACCACCAGTTCTATAATTACCACATGGAAAGTTTAATATTGCTGTGCTCTTTAAAACATTGTATAATACTAAAGATAAACAGAATAACTGAGCAAGGTTAGTCAAATTAGGAAGCCATAATGGGAACTTGATTCCCAATTAATTGGCATCCATATCACAGAAAAAAAGGCTGATACACTGAAATCTGACCCCTGTTTATCTCTTGAAAGCAATATAGTGTGCCAAAAATACATACAAACACTGCGTCTCTGCTTTCGAAGGACACAATAGCATTTGGCTGAGGAACAGGGGCAGTTGATTTGTGACCAAAGTAACCTGATTTCAGCAAGCTGTCTGGTCTTTTCTCAGTATCACACAGTAAATAGCCTAAAACAAACCCCTATAGCATAATTCCCAAATTCAGCAGAACGATAATACAGTTATGGTTAGAAAAACACAACGTTGGTTCCCAAACCTCTGTTAAGTGGGCACCCCTGCTATTCCATGCATTTGTTAAAATGTACCAGCAGCTCATTAAATTTATTAATCTAATGAGTTAAACAACTTGATGAGCTATTGATTAGACAGATGTTATGCTAATGGTTGAGTCAACAAATCCATGGATAAATTGAGTGGTGATTGCAAATACTGAGGTGACTTACTGTATTAAGAAGAAGCTTTGAAATGGCCCTGTAAAATTCTAATGTACCCCATATGACAGGATTACTGATTAGGATTATTGCCCCCCCCCCCAAAAAAAAATTTAAATAAAAAATCCACAGAGGGAGTGAACTAGGCTGTGGTACAACTCTGACTAAGGGGGCACGGGGATGTCTAATATTTTTCCCATTTCGGCAGTTGCTGTGTCCATTTTGAACCGAACATGTTTCCTGAATGATCACAGCTGTGAGAGAGAAATATGACCACTGATTACCACCTTTTTTCTGCCAGGCTCTTTCAGAGGATGCAAGCAGTTAGTGCGAAGCACAAGAAAAGCATCCTGCTTGTACGCTATGACTCAATCCTGCATATTTTCATAATAATCATTAGCCTTTTTTATAATCTTTCAGGAATGATGTATTACCTCTCCAGACTTTAGATGCTAGAAGCTTCAATGTAGCTGAAATGAAGGCTAAAAGCCTGCAAATATGTCTAGACACCAAAAATGTTATTTTAGGCATGACATTTTGCTGATCATATTGCCACGTCCCCGATCAACATCCAGCCAGGTTTCACTTAGAATTTTATCCTGCCTTTTGTCCTTTGAAACACTTTACAGGATGTACTTTAGGCCTATACTGTATATGCCACATCTGCATTCTGACAGGCCTGCCTGAATAATTGTCCAATTTCTGGTTACATAAAGCATTTCAGCCCACAGGAGCCATTAGATATGAGATGTGAGACGTACTTATTCCCTTTCAGCTACATATGAAAGCAGGTCACATATCCATTCAGGCAACGTTTTTTTTTTTTTTCTTCTCTGTTGCGGCACCTACAAAATAACCCAAGCTCTGTGGTGAGCAGTGTCCCATCTGCAGATATGGACTCTGCACGGCTCCGTAGGATTTCTGATTCTCAGCACCCACCTCTACACCCTCCTAGACCATAATATCCCTTTTAACTGCGGCTTCCCATGTGCCTCTACTGATTTTTCCTCAAAGAGCTATTGGGTACAGTTAGATAGAGGGTTGTCAAGTAAAGCTTGGTATCCATAACAATTAAAAAAATATATTGCTCCCAAGAGGAAATTACAGCAGTATATCTTGACTGGTGCAGTTCAGGTTAAGTACTTTACTGAGAAGTACTTTACTGAGAACTGGGAACCTTTGAAGGTTACGTTTAAGTTTAAGTCTTTAATCATAGTTGCCCTAATATGATCCATAAACCACAAAAGGGCAGAAATGTGAATATAAGTGAGAAACAAGAACTATTTTGAGGTGCTGGCTGAATGTACTGAAACTGAGATTTTTTGTGGATCTCATAGAGGCTGGGCCCAAAGTGTAACTTAGTTCTTACTTACCCACTACCCAAAGCAGGCTTACTGCACCTCATCAGGTGAAACCCAAATTCCCATAATCCTCTGGGGCTAGTAAGACTATACTCCTGTCTTGGACTACTTGTGGTATCATTTTAGAAGCTGCTGGGGAACATTTAGTAAATGCTAACAACAGCAATAGGTTAAAAAATGGTGCCGGCGTGGCATTTTGAGAAGCAATGAAACGGGCTCTTATTTGGACAGAGCACAGATGTTATTCCTCCTTCCAGTGACAATGCCTGACAGGAATAAGGACAAATGTGGCTCCCATTTTGTTATCCCACACAAAAACCCTACACTGTCCATTTGCCTCTGCTGCCTTTCTGCCTGCATTATTAAGGATTTCAGACAAAGGGGCCGAGCACAGGAACCAGCAGAAGCATAGACAAAGCAAATGCTATCCACACAGTAAAGGGACATCTTGTGATTTTTGCAATGACGTCTTTGGGAAAATGCTTGGTGGAGCCATTCGTATTAGAGAGATCTGCCCTGACACGTCCGATTCCCTTGTGAAAAAAAGAGTATAGTATAAACATACTTAAGCATACCCAATTTATAGTAATCGTTAATCAGGCTTTTTTGACCCAGCTTAAAGTATATTTAATGTGCTAAAGTTGTGATAATAATATGGATAATAATATGTAATGTAATAAAAGTATACTCAGTATACTAACTTTGTATTTTTATACACTTTCAATAGATTTAATGTAATGTATTTCACACACACATTTAAGATGCTAAAAATATACTGGCCACATACTATTTAAATTAAATTTCAGTATTAATAGTATACGTTTACTGTATCTTAAATGTTTTAATAGCATACCAAAATTATGGAGCATATAGACACAGAGTATATTAAGAGTGTATTTAAAGCTGATACAATGGTGATATGTGGAATGGATCAGTACATTGTTCAAAGCTATGTCTTGCATCTTCAAAATATATTTGAAATATATCTGAAATGCACTTCTAGAAATATGGAAAAATTGTAGTATGTTTGATGTATATACCCTGTGCTTTTACTATACTGGAAATATATTTAAGTATGCAATTTTTTTCTAAGGATTAGCTATCCAGGAGATATTGTCAGCCCAGTGACCTGGACACCTTCATGTTATAGATCAGTCATAGCAGATAATTTGTTTGTATCAGCTAAACACATAGCTTCTCATTGGACATGGTGTACTTTGCCTAATCAGCATACAGCACAGGTGGCCCAGCAGTAGGCTTTGCATGTGTGTAATAGTGCTCAATTTGTTAGTGCTAATGGAAAATGTTTGGAATTGGAAAATGCTATGGAACATGAATAGGAATCCTGGAAACCCTCTCCTCTACCATTGGTCCAGCTTGTACACGGTACGCTGGTCCAAGTCACAGGAGAAAAGTAGCTATTGTACCCTTTATGCTGAGTACTTTGTTGAAATTGTTTGAATAAAATAGTACTGATCTACATAAAATGTGTGAAATTACAGGCTATGTTTCTTTGGAAAAAAGCACAAAAAGAGCTAAACAAGTATAGCACAGTACTGTAAAATTAATCTAGATTAACTTCGATTCCTGATTAGTCCCACTTAATTCTGCACATTAAATCTAGCACAAAACAGTATCAGAAGTGAACAGTTCATATTTGTGATTTCAGGCCATGGGAATTTTGCACTGTAATCATAACTGTATCTTTAATCCAATAGCGGCCGATACCCGCACCCACACCGGCTCTCTATGGATCAGGTTCCCTACCCCTGCGGTATAGGTAGGATTAAAAATGGTGGTGGCTTTGTGTGCAGCCCAGAGATCACCTGGCCGGGTTTGGTTGGTTGGTGATTGGTGGAAGATTGGTGGAAGACCCAGACTTTTGTTAGAAACAATAACAAATCCTGGTTGGTTCCCACACTTAGTAGAACGTGGGTGGTCTCAATCTGGGTGACCGTCGAAATATTACACGGTCTAGATATGAATGACAACCTGGTTTATGTATACAGTATATGGTGCCCTCCATAATGAGCATCAAAGTAATAAACATAGCTACTTAGATTTACAGTTACAAATATAAGAAAACGTTCAGACACATGCAAATTGGTATAATTCTCCGTTTATAATGTAGTTTTTAATCCAACAATCAACTGTAAAATTATTTACCTAAAACGTACCGGGAATGTTTTCAACTTCTGTGGAGTTTGTCGCATGATTGTCCAGTGAAACTACCGTTTGAATATGTTGCGCATGCGCAGTACAGCTCTAGTCTGCAGGGCCTTTTCAAAAGGTGTGAAGTGTTCGAGGAGTTGTGCCTTTTTTCCGTTTTTTCTACGCCAATGACTGATTGTTTGATGACTTGTTTGATGAATCTGTATGTATGTGGTCTTCCAGCCAACATTTTACCCATATGGGTTTGCTCAGATCCTGCCCATATGGTACCCATATCGTTCAGCCCACATTTAACCCATATGGGTTTGCCCAGATTCTGCCCATGTGTTACCCATATCATTCAGCCAACATTTAACCCATATGGGTTTGCCCAGATTCTGCCCATGTGTTATCCATATCGTTCAGCCACATTTAACCCATATGGGTTTGCCCAGATTCTGCCCATGTGTTATCCATATCGTTCAGCCAACATTTAACCCATATGGGTTTGCCCAGATCCTGCCCATATGGTACCCATATTGTTCAGCCCACATTTAACCCATATGAGTTTGCCCAGATTCTCCCCATATGGTACCCATATCATTCCGCCCACATCTACCCCAAATGAAACTGCATTTGGGCTAACCCATATGAGCCCCACATGGGTAAAATGTGAGCTGGGCCAGCCCAGATGGCCCATGCCTTTCCCATATGGGCCCCATACCTGGGCAGGTAACCTATATTAAAGTAATAGTGATTTTCATTATTGTGGGCATTTCTGACCAGTATCCCCAATAGATTATGGTTTATATATAGTAATTGTCTTCTCCACTATAAATACAGTATTTTCTTACCTGTATAAAACGATTGTTTACCTGTCCATTATTTGGAGTTTGTTTCATGTTTGGTAACTTCAGTGCTCAGCTAATGATCTAATATAGTAATATATTTCACTGGTTAATTTATAAGGCCCCACAACAATGATAAATGTAGACATATTACTGATTCACTCACCTTTGCGTCACACGTGATCACGTGCTGTATCTATAAGCTGTCATTTACTCGTTCTATACTCTGTAAAATACACACACAAACAAACATAAATACAGGAAATGTAAGCACATTCACTACGCCCAAAATTTCAGAATGCTCATTTCGTATAGTTTACGCTACTTTTCTTATCTGGAAACAACCGTCCATGTCGGGCTCCTGACACATGTCTAGAGCTGGAGAAGGCGCGTGTGCCCGTCCGCCACGGGAGCGCGCTCCAACTAAGGATCGGCTACTGCAGCTTCCCGGAGACAGGCAGAAGGAGTGCACGCTACTGCGTTTCATGACGACGAAGCACTAATACTTTTTTCAAGCAGCCATTGTGGACAATTGGAGATATAGTGACTGAAATAACTCGGGGTCGCCGCAACTGCAGTACAGGTAAATATGCGAAATGTTATTTTAGTTACCTGACTAATGATAGCTGCTGCTCGCATCAGCTAGTCCTCTCGGATAAAGATGCGGGAATGGAGATGGGGGGAAAAACAGATATTGTAGCATTTCTAAGGTCTCTCTGCACCTCTTGCTGTATTTTCCTTAAAAAGCGGTGCAGATTAGTGTTTGCGCAGAGCAGCGACATCGCAGCGGCACCGCTAAGCGATGCGGCTGCGATTTCGCTGCTCTGCGCAAACATTAACCTGCATCGCTTTTTAACGAATTATGCAAAGCTCTAGAAATCACAAATACTATCTTAACGTGCCGATCCATAAATCATTATCTAGAAATGCACACCAACGGCCCAAGTGTGGAAAAAATTGGTTTTTCTGTGTTTTAGGCCGCGTAGGTTTACATCATTGAGAAATAACGTGCTATGATAAAACCGGCATGGTGCCAACGTGTAATTGCTTTAACTAGCGGCAAGGTTTAGGAAGAATCGCTGTCAGCAATATTACGTTTATATCTGTCTTATGTCTTTAATGTGGATTCAAACGGGCCCATGCTTTAAAGACAGCATCAACTGTGTTGCTCGATATATTTTTTTCTGCTTGTTCATTAGATTTGAGAGCACTGTCCACCTTCATGTTCCCCCAACATTTGTACAATATAGGCATTTATTTAGGTATTTATCTTTTCCATCGTGTCCTCTTTCATCAGAGTAATTTGTGTATGGCGCGGAGAACATTTCAAGGATGTAGGAGAGGGCCTATACGGAAAGAATGATTTTTATTAATTAAACAAAAATGGTATGCTGTGTTTCCGATCTTATGCAGACATTCTCATGCGTGCAACTGTGATTTTTTGGGATACAAAATATTTGATTTCAGGTTTCTGGCACAGGGTAAAATATTGTGATGCTAGCTATTTTATATATCTATAGAGAGAAAATAAGACATTCTTAAGTGCTTGGTGTAATCATGTTTCAGTGTGTAAACTTACATTCAGTGGGCACTTTATTAAGTAGACTAACTCACAAACAGCCTACATTGACAAATACGTGTATGTATGATATGCATGATCTAAGCAATTTTAGACATGGTGTGATTACTGGTGCCAGAGATGGTGGTTCCAGCATCTAGGAAACAGCTACTCTCCTGGGATTTTCATGCAGTACAGTGTCTAGAGGTTACAGAGAATGGTGTGATATTAAAAACAAAGTCATGGGAAATTCTGTGGCTGAGAGCATTGTGTTAGGATCATTCAATTTTAATTCAAGAAATGGTCTTCTTAATTTTAATTAAAATTTAAATTTGGCATGTGAATTACACATGCCTTCCAGAACTCACAAATGTTTATTTTTTAATTTACCTTTGAGATAAAGCTCATTTTCTGTACCACAGGCAGCTAACAAAAATTTATATTTCAGGGTGCTTTCTTTTGAGTTTTACCTTTTTAATGTAGCCTGTTGGAAAACTCAAAAATTACTTTTTCAGGATATGGCAAAATTCAACGTCTGCTTAAGGTCACAAATCATCTCAGAAACAGCATTTTTACTACCTCTGGGTGTTACAAAATGGTGATGGGCTTGGAGTAACAAGTCAATTATGTATAATAAGACATATGTATGTGTTCAACTTGTAAATAAAACATTTACCTGTTACGTAGCCCCATTCATGAGATAAGCACCCCTGAAGTTTTTTTTTAAATAATAGTTATTTTTGAGCCCCCCAAAAAAGGAATCTGTGGTGACAGCTACATTTTTTTCCACTGAAATAAGGATAAGTACTTTCCACCAGCTTTCAATGCTTTAAAATAAAAAAGTGTTGTTATTCAAAGGGATGTGTCCATTATGAGGCTCTTTTTTAATCTTTTTAATTTAACTACTTTAATTACTCTTTTTTAATCCCTTTCTTTCATAAAATTAGCCAAATGCATATCGGAGATGTACCAGAAGTGTAGCCTAAAGTGTTTTGGGGGACGTTTCAAAGAAGTTATAAGATGAAGTCCAGGGGCTTTATTTATCCAACTATGTGAATTTCATCTTGAAAATATTTTGAAAGTATGTAAGCAGTTCTCCTTGGTATATCTGCCTTTCTGGTTGCAGTGTCTGGTGACAGTGACCGTAAATAAACTGAGAAGAAGAATTTTGAATAATGCGAAAAATGTTATATTTCACGGCTTAAGCACTTTCATCACAATCAAGAAAATATATAGCTGTACTCATGCATTGCATGTGTATTTTTAATACTTTTCCACTATACTTGTTATACTTTAATAAACCTTTATATTAAAAAGCTAAATATTGGGTACTACAGCTTCTCAGATATGTAAACTCAGAACTAATCAGATAGTTTTAGGACTGAGAAACTATTTCTTGGTCAGCAAAGGCATTGACCCTATTAATTAATTAATTTATTTAGGTCAGATCTCCTTTAACATTGGTCCTTCCTTTGAAGCACTGATTCAGATGTCGTGTAGTTTTCATCTACCCATCAGAGGCTTGTTCATGTAAATCAACTTGCTGCCATTGTTCATCTGTTATAAATATGGATGTACTTCCACTTTCCAGCAGAACATTGTTTACTAAGTTACATTGTGAAGGGGGAGGGACCATAGCGTCAGAGCTAAGTAAAAGTGTCAGTTAGTTATTTAAGCATAGTTATCGACTATGAATGTCCTGTAGCTTAACCCTGTACAGAGGAACAGTAAGCTTGCCCATCCTTTTAAAAGTTATGTAGCTTTTGACTTAACACATTACAATCATTTTAAAATCTTTTCAAAATATATTTTCATCTTTGTAAAAAAAAGTTTTGACACTCCAAGCTGCCTACAAAGGAAAGTAAAGAAAAGTATCACCTAGAAAAGGCCACCTGACCTTAACAGTAGAAATGGTTTAGGAGAAGTTTGACCAGAGAGTGAAGAAATAATGACAAATAATAAGCATATTCAGGACAGCTGAAAAGCACCTCATGAAACTGGCAGTAGGGTCAGCCAGTCCCTGGAGCAATTGGGGTTAAGGGCTCACTCAGCCAACCCAGAGTTTTAAACAAGAAACCTTCTGAGTTCCCACCACACAGAGCTGCCCCCCCAACAAACAAATTTTTTTGTGTAACACTTTTTTTGGTAGATAATATATGTGTGTGTGCTGGCCAAAAAAAATGGCCATACACTCTAATATTTTGTTGGATGGCCTTTAGCTCTGATTACAGCACTCATTTGCCATGGTATGGAATTGGGGTGCACAGCACGGTACGTACCTTGGTATTTGGGCCACGCTTTCGGTTCGGTTTAAACACAACACTACAAATAATAACACAAGAAAAAAAAATTATAAACTGCCTCTTATTTATGTATAAAATTCCATCTTACAAAATGTAAACAAAAACATTAAAAAATTAAACATAACACAGTAGTCAGAGTAAACACTTTCTGAATCTGCTACATTCACATTCAGTTGAATGATGGGGATTTACCTGGATCGCGTTTCACCGCTGCGTTGTTCATTAGATTACCATGCGAATGCGATTTGAATACGCGGAAATGCGGCTGTTTAGAATGCGAATAGCGATCTTCGAGTCTGGGCGGTACTGCTTGCCCCCGATGTAGTAAGTAAACCATGAAATAACATGGTTTACTTTTTTGCCGATTTAACCTCATTTTAAAAACTTCAATCCTTCCGACAATGGGCGTTTTGAAAAGAAGCCAGCGTTTTATATAAATGGAAATAGACAATGCCGTCATTCCCAATGGGTTAACAGTAGCCTGATAAGCATTAAGCGCCATTTTCAAAAGGAAGTGCAAAACCGAAATACCGCCGTACACAAGGGCGTACCGGACCATGCAGCGCGTATCGAATGGTCCGGTATTTTACCGAGTACCGTTGCATCCCTAGTATGGAACTGGGTAAATCTGCACTCGTCAGATCACATGACCTTTTTCCATTGTTCCAGAGTCCAATCTCTATGCTCCCTAGCAAATTTTTTCTGATTAGCCTCACTGCTAAGTGGTTTTCCTTAGGCTAAACAGCTGTTTAGTCCCTTGGATTCTCTTTGCATTATGTGTACGAAAATACTCTCACATACCCGTGAGTTCTAGTGTTGATTTTTTACAATTTGATTCTCCTTTTTTTCTTCTCCGGCAATCTCGATTCAGAAATGGAATTGCAGCATGGAGGGTCTGTGTGAAACGGCATTTCGATACAATGTATACTGCATATATTGTTGTATTGACAATAAACCTCCCTTGAATACTTGAATCTAAAGCCATATTTGGGAAATCACTCTGCATCTGAAGTATCTGAACCCTAGGTTAGTCCAGTGGATTTTCAAGCTTTCCCCTGTTGTGCAGGCCAGTGGCTCAATAACATTGTTGCCTCAGACTTCGACTCATCAATTTGATATCTTGAAAGTTCTTCATATTCTTTTAAATTTCTTATCAATGCAGAAAAGGAGGAAACTGGGTCACTAATATACATCAATACATAATCTGGATATAATGAAATCCTGTATTCTGTTTTCCTTTCATCTTTTATACTCATAATACTATAATTTTGTCTTATTAAGGCTGCTAAAGGTTCAATATAGCAAAAAGCAAGGGACTAAGGCAGTCTCCTTGTCAAGCCCCTCCCTCAAGATAAAAGAAATCAGAACAGCATCAGTTTACTTGGATGTGCGACATTGGATTTTTATATATACAGCCCTGGAAAAAATGAAGCGACCACAGCACAATTTAAAAAAAAAATCTGCATTTTTAAATCCTGGTTTAATCCTGGTTCTGCTGTCAGAAGGCTACACTAAGCGGCAGGTTGCTTCCATGTTCAATGTTTCTAAGACAGCAGTAGCCTACAAGCAGGACACACTGGGAATGACCAGAAAACAGCCAAGTAATGGGCAGAAGCAACTTTCTAATGCCAGAGATGACCGTCAACTTATCCAGCAGTGTCTTATGAATTGGGGGATTCATAAGGAATGGGAAACATTATGTGGTGTGAAGTGCACTGCTAGGACAGTTCATATCAGGCTCCAAGAAGCATGTCTGAAGTCCCATAAAGCAAGGAAGAAGACCTTAGTTGAAGAGAAACAGAGAAGAACCAAGATGCAGTTTGAAAAAAAAATTATATTTTACACAGATGCATAACCATAAGTTGAAAAATGAGTGAAACTAAAATTTTTCTGTGGTCTCTTAATTTTTTCTGGGGCTGTATAACCCTTACCCAGTTCAGAGAAATTGCGTGGAATCCCAAAACTGGAATCCCAGTTTTGCTATAATTATTTGCGTTCTTTTTACTAGTTACTGGTCAGTAACTTGTGGTCATTACATTGCAAACCAATGGTTCTATACCTGTCACATGATTTTTTGGTCTTTATCTTAAAGACTTTAGCTAATACTGGTACTAAACCATCTACAAAGGATTTGTAAAACTGTCCTGGGAGTCCATCCGTCCCTAGAGATTTGTTATTTTTCAGTTTTTTTTGTAGAATCCTGTACTTCAATTTCTTTAATATTTGATATTATGGTAAGTGCTTCTTCATCTGACAATGGAGGTAAATGTAAATTAGAAAGAAAGGCCTTATACTTGTGGTTTATTGTAGAGATCGACCGATATATCGATTCACCGATATTTTTCCCGATATTTAAGGATTTTGCCATAATTGGTTATCGGTTTTG
>JAODKM010000118.1:27994160-28008868 GCA_026780845.1 Petrocephalus sullivani
GACCGTTCTCAGCCGCTTCAGCTCTGACGCAACCCGGAAAAATTATCGGCGTGGATTTTTGCCGATAACCGATAGTTGCGGGAATCAACTATCGGTGCCGATTAATCTAGAATTTACAGACATTAGCGGGTGTACTTGCTCCCATGTTCTTAGGATATCCACAAAATAATTTAGACAGGTCTTGAGACCACCTTTTCACTTACTCAGTCTCATCTCGGAATCAGAAGCAATTCTACTCAATTTTGACTTGGTCTTGGACTAGATTTGCATGGGTTGGATTTGTACATTTACAGGGAGATCTCGAAACCATCCAAAATACTTAATCCTGAGTAGGTTTTTGGTACGTTGCGGGTGCACAGAGGATTTAGAGTCCGTCCAGAGCTGAGGAGTACAGCCAAATGCACGTACCCATGTACTCCATGGTGGAATGGGTAGGTGCGCGGACATGAATCAAAATGCAGCATGTATACTCATTAATTAAAAATGAGTTCACATTCTGTTTGTGTTGTAATTCTGAATTTAATTAATTATAATCTTGCTTTCAATACAATTTTACTTGTGTTCATGTTTCTGCAACAGAAAATTTGATTGGCGGCCAATATACCTTTGTCTAATATCAGTGCCAGCAGTAAAGCTTACCAGTGCTTATTAGTGGGAATACGTTACATCATTTTTTATTCTGTGGAAAAGGAAAGATGATCTGCCCATCTGATTTAATAAAAATCATGAACATGTCACAGGTCATATAGATAAAATATAAATAAACGGCTGTGTCAAATTGATCGATCCTCCCAATAACTAAATTGGTTACTAACCACTAACCAAATGACTTAATCATTCTCCATTTTTTTAGCGTGGTAATGTAGTTTCATATGAATTTATGTGTGAGGTTTAACCTATAAACCTATAAAAATATTTTTGCATCTCCCATGCTTATTTAGCATAAAGGTCCTAGTTCCAGTTGTGTTGTGTGAAAGTCATACATCACTGTGGCCAGGAGCTACAAAAGTACCAGGTTGAGACAGCCCAGGAACTTATAAACCGGGACCAGGTTCCAGAATTTCGGCCTGAAAGCGTCTATAGATCCTTTCAGTAAATTCTTTTGGTAATGTGATCTTTTAGTCTCCTTGCATGCCCCTTAAGGAATTCTTTTTTATTATTTTTAAAGTTCATGACACTCACTAAGTTTAGAACAAGCTAATTTATGTGTTTGTATATATACTCTCACTTGTCCATTTTTGTCAGATCCGTGACTGTTAATCTTACAGGACTATTAAGGCCTAGTGCCAGGAATGTAGTTAAAAGCAGCGTCGTGCTTCTGTTCTATCTCATATGTTAATACACATGAGTCATGACAGTTCATATTAGTCTTTACATTTGAGTTGAAACTGCAGGAGTAAGGAACACAGTGCTCATCTTTTTCCGTTTTGCATCCCGGAAGCCCAATTGATCACTACTTGTAGTCTGTTGTTTCGGCAATGCTCTTAAGCTATAAAGTATTTCCGGAATGCCAGGTAGCTGTTCATTAATCTTTCACAACACAATGGTTAAAAATGGGTGTATGTGAGGCAACAGGCAATTTGTATTTCCTTGAGTGCTGGTGTCACATCATATGAAATATAAACACCATCATAAGAGGGAAAAGGAGTATACCTGATTCCTGTAATGAAACACTGAATTGATATATTTACTTTAAAATTCACTTTAAAAAGTAAAGTCGCTTAACAACAAATCATTAACTCATCTTGCTTGCTGCAGTGTTATTATATATGAAAGAGTGTATTGAACCACAGACTGGATGATACCCCCTCTTGACTTCTTGGCTCATTGTGGAATATGCTAGTTCAGATTTTGAAACAAGCCTGTAGCTGAAAAATAGCCACTCATACAGTAACCGCAGTGTTGTAGTACCGCAGTCATTGTGACCCACAGAGCAGGAAGGTATTTTGTACTGAATTCGAAAAATGGCCGTAGTATATTATAGGGCTGGATGATGTACGGTATTAATACCACCATCGTATGACATGCACATGCTGTTCTTACATTACTAATCAGCTAGTAACGTACTGAAAACATACGTATTCTCTTGGATATAATAATATGGTACAGTAATTGTTTAATGTGTGCGTCTGGAAAAAGTCCGCAAATGACGTCTCACTGTTTTTCGTTAGGTAAAAATGTCGGACCATGGAGGCAAGCCAGGAGCTTCTTGTTTAAGGGACGTTTCCTTGTATCTCCCGCTTGTCAGCTGTCATGTCTCATTTGTGCTACACAAATTCTGAACATCTGTCCTTCCCTAGACCACATCTGTCCCCAACAACAGAGCGCTTATCGCTTTCATAGATATGCTAGAGAAAAAAATGAGGAATGGGCTTTTGGTTCTTTTAAGATGGTGGCACAAGGCCTTCAGTTCACAGCTGAGTGAGGCAGGCAGCATAGTGTTCAGTACAATGACAAATTAAAGAAAGCCTGCATTTGGCAGTGTTTGAAGGCAGTGGCTCTGCCTCCTCTATTCACTGGCTTACCAGATGGACAATGGAAGCAGCGTGACGGAGACGAACAGGGTTGACGTGACATGTATTGTGGCCTTTGATATTCAAACTCCTCTTCTCCCACCCTCGGGGGGCTCTCCCCCTTTTCTTCTTTGTTCTCATGTGGAGGAAAGGATACAGATATGAAGGTGGGATTAAACAAATAGACACTGAGGAAACTTGTTAGCTGGAATGCTGCATTGGGAGGGAAACAGTAGATTATTTCCTTCAGGGTTCAGTTTAGATTTACTGCCAATGGTGAGTTAATCTGATTTTTTGTTTTTGTTGTTTAGTCAGACATTGTGATGAGTGTGAGGAAGGACATGAAATTATGTAACTCAAAGGATTATAGTCCACATGGTAAACAAGAATTCACACTGGAGAATAAAGAGAGATTGATAAGAGTAAAACAAACAACCTAAAGTAAATAGATTTTAGATAATAATTGAGGAATGAGGGTGAATGCATTCAGTCACTGTCTAGGTATAACTGAATTCCAGTAGGTTTAATTTATAATATCACTATGGATATTGTAGTCTTTCTTTATTCACTAGATTATATGACTATTTTTTTATGTGTCTAAATTACTATTGGATATCTAAATGCTAACCTTTTCAAAGGCCAAGGAATTAGGAGAAGTAGACATGGGGCATACTCTTTGAAAATGATTTGCAACCAGTTGACTTGATGCTTCTTGATCATAGGCTGTTTGGCTTTTTCAAAAGGCACTCTATAACGACACCCATTCCTCAGTGTGAGAGATTGTATAGGACATGACCCTGATTCTGCGGTTGGCGAAGGCTATAAAGTTAATTGCACATCCAAGTCATAACCTTTAATGTCACGCGTCACTTTAAATTCAACTAAATAGGTTTTCCTCCAGCCCTGTTTGCTTCTACTCTCAGTATACATAAGCAAACATTTTCTATGGTCTTGGATTAATGAAGCATGACTTCTGAAAAAGCCTTCTGGGAGCACTACAGAACATTAAACTTGGTGATCATCTTACTCAGGTTGTCTCTTACTGTAACACCACCAAAACAAGGGTTTTGTAATACTAAAGAAGCTTCCTCATGTAAAATGTATGAATGCTTTTGCTGATTCATGTAAATCGTTTAAGTCATATACTATTTTTGTTTGCCTTATTGACAGCTTTTTTGTGTGTGTCATGAAACTACTTAAAAAACAGCATTGTGCCTGAAAGGCTACATGTTAGAGTACATCTGACAGTTTTCAGAGAAATTTCTTTCTGTATAACGATATACAGTGGCTTCTTATTATAAAGTCACCGAAACAATTGAATAGAGACCTGAGTAAACTTGGAGGAAACCATAGAACACAGGAAGATCAATGCAAACTGCATGCTCACAGAGGATGGATATGATTAGAAACCCCAGGTCTGGAGGCATGAGGTGACAGTGCTACTCAGTGCACTGCTGTGCCAGACAATGAATCTCTTTACAAAAGTAAAATATTTTTAGGGGAAATTTATTGTCAAACTATAATACACATATACAGATACACGTAAATTTGGACAGTAAACACTAAATGAAATTAACTAGTAATTAATAATAAATGCAGTTTAAAAAGTCTAAAACATAAAGTTTTCAGTTGTTATGAAATGTACTTAAGATTATTTTTGTGATTCTACCCTTTAAAAACCACACAAATTCCACATGACTCTGACTCTCTTTCCCATAGTGTAATTTGAATATTGAAAAAAGAAAAAACAGAGAAGAAAAAAATAAGCACTACATTTATATTTGCGAATTGGGCCCTAAATTAGTAAAAAAGCAAGTAGGGTACTATGATATTATGTTGCCTGGGGTATATGTTACTGTAAAATCATTAGAGTGCATAATTTACATCCCCTCCCCCTATTAAAGACCTGTTTTGTCTATGTAAAGGTTGGCTTATTTGGGTTTTCTTCATTAATGAATGTAGGTCAAAAGACCACCCCAATCCCCGAAGAAATAGTGCAGCCTGGATCCAGAAAAAAATCATCTCAACCCTTGTCTCCACATCTTATTTAATTACTGCGGTATTGACTGGTTTTGTTAACTGGCAAACCTGCACTGGACTACATTTAATTGGCAAAATCAAAGCATATTGAATAAAAAATAACTGAATATAATGTCTAATGTTTTTTTTCAAAATGGGTGTACTTTATGGAAGCACCCTCAATAAAATTAATTGAAACATATTTAAACCTGGCGTGTGGTAATGGTAAAATTATCATTATAAAACATAGTATAGTGGCTTCAGTGGCTGATAAATAGATGAAATATTTAATTTATTGCATTATTAACAATTGCCATATGTAATCCTTATAGAATGACCTGCTTGGCTTGATTTTGTGTTAGGTAACAAGCCTTACAGTAACAATATCCTAAGTAGCTCTGAATTCATATAGCCATTCAACATCAAGAATATTTTCACTGCAAGGAAAGCAGTAAAGAGGACAAGTATTAAGTGAAACGATCTTGGGAAACTTACCTTTTGGGATTTAGCATTTTTGCCAGGCTTTTTCTATTGCCAAAATGTGTGACCACCGAGGGATTTTTACTACGAAAGCATCAAAACTAAGTGCTGCCTTAGACATACTTGCTGCCGAGGTGTTACACTTTTGAGTAGTCTGGATGTGTGCATTTAATGTTCAAATATAAGGGTCTTTCAGGCTCTTTTGTGTCATGAGGTGAAATGCTGATTGCCCAGAATATGATATTGATGAAATATATGCCATTTTATAAAATTTTAAATAAATTGTATTTATTTAAAATTTTCTAAATTTAATATGAAAATAAATTTGTATTTGTTGTTGTGCCTTCTATTAGTGAAACGTCTGTTTCCCTTTCTGTTACCATATATTGATTTGAAGCAGATGTTTGAAGCACAAGTTGTACTGCAGATGGCTCACTGGATCAGTCATTAACTATAGTGCTGCTTTATGGGGCTGTTACCCAGCTGCCTCTAGCTAGCTAAAGAAGAGGACAGAGCAGTGCCATAATCTTAACCTTCTTTGTGTTTGTCAGTAGGAAATGATAATAACTCCTGTTAGTTGTGTTGTTCTCTCAGAGAGGGAGTTCAGAGGACACCCATAAGTCATTACAGTCGTAGCAGTAACTGGATATTCATGGAGATGCTTACACAATGAATAATCCGATGATCAAATGTGCCTGCTTTTATTTTTAAATATATTTACCAAAAATGCCTGATTTAATTCCTAGCGTTATTGCATGTGCTTTCTAGAACTGGCACCGAATTAATATGACTGAGGACTATGTGTCATATGTGATTTCTATAGCTTGCCTATACTTAATGGTCGCTAGGCTTGTTTGTCCAAGAGTATCCATCTCTCTTGGCCTGGCTTAGCCATTTAGCCCTTATCTGTATTCTCTTTATGATTTCTAAAATGCTTCAGTTCATTATAATAATATGTTTATTTTAATACATCACAGTGGCGCTAGCCCTATGCACAAGCACCTGAAGAAAAAACACACAGGCGTAATTCTGTATAATGGACCGCCAGAGTAGGCAAAACCACCGTTGTTATGTTGTGTAATCATGTGTATTAAATTACCATTAGTACCATTTTGTCTTCTAGCTGCTAAATATACACATATACTCAAATACACCCATTATTAAAGCTATAAAGTTGTTTGACTCCTACCTTCCATTGAATTTCCATTGAATGTGGGTTTGTGAAAATGTTTAGGCAAAAATTTGGCCTTATTCTATGTTGACTGACAGTGCCAGTGGGTGTGTTCATGCGCCTTGGGCTTGCGGGGACCAGTTTTGTTATCGTAGACTAAAACTGAAATGAAAACGGACACTAAAAGAAAATGATTAATGAATTAAAATAAAAATGTAAATGCCATTTACCGAAAAAATGTGTCAGACTTGAATCTGCAGAAAGTACCACCAGACCACCAACATCATTTTTACCTAGTTTAATCACAATATCTTCTATTTTGAAGATGTTATGGTTGCTGTGCTGTCCCTGTCTTCACCGCAACTTCAGCATTTACCACTTCCATGGTATACCAAAATAGTCATATGTAGTGTGCTCCACTCACTGAATTTAATAAGCATAAGTATATGCTGAATATATGCAGATTACTAACTTTTGGACAATACAATACACATCTCATGAATATTTTATGCATACTATTAATCCGCATATTGAATTGTGGGAGAAAAGTCCATTTTCTAAAGCCCTGCAATGACATACATAAAATTTACTTAAAGAGTCAGTTTGATTTTCTAGAGGAAAATTAGTCGTAAAATAGTCAAAAGATTAATCCATAGAAAAATAGTGGTTAGTGGCAGCCCTAGTACAGTATTCTCACATGACAAAGAAGGGAATTTAAGAATAATGAGGAAGAAGGAGCAGCAGCTAGAGACATAATTAGTCTTATATTCATGGGCTATAAATATTAGTAAATCCAAATTTTAATTTTTACATTTTCATGTATTTCATCTTCAACAACATATATAGCACTATTTTTATTTACCCAATGCTGACAAAACATGGTCCACAAATAGAATTCTGAAGGTAAAGCTATCTGCAGGGTTATTAAACTGGAACCTGAAACTCTGTGGTCTGGCACTTTGAGAAGCAGGAAAAGGTGCGAGTTCTCTCTGGAGAAAGCTTTTAGCACCCACCAGCCTTATGAAGGTCATAAGAAATGATCCCCACATTTTCCCTCCAGCAAGCACCAAGTATTTTCCATGCCTTTAGCATGCATTTCTTTATTTCTTTTTTCTTTGGCTTTTTCTGTGTTTCTGTGCTGGACTGAAGCCAGTACGTCCCTCCCCTGGGTTTTTGCACTTAAGTTCATTGTACACATTTTGTATTTTTTATTTATTTTGTAGGGTCAATGGAATCTGTGTTTACTAGGGCTGTAACAGTACAAACATTTTTCTGTTGTTATAAACCTCAATTTTGAGTTAATGGTTTGGTGCAATTTCAAATTGTTTATTATTAAAATTGCAAACACAGCCAGAAACATTTGGGAACCAACCAAAGGGCTTGGCGTCTGTTGACTTTAAATACCACAAGGTGCATTTTTTGTAATAAATATTGGGATATATATGGAGTCTGTCAAATAAGTTGTTGTTTTCGCGAGTTGTGTTGACACAAAGCAGTACTGACAAAACATTTGCTCTTGCTCAATAATGTCTCAGTGGAATCCAAAATATTTTTCCATACAGCATAAGATAAATGTCTTTTAGTGACCAGTTCACTTCTCTTCCTCACTCCTTCACACCTAGCTTACCGGGCAAGAAAGCTAATATTATAATACACATTTATTCAATTGTCTGCCGCTAATTTTACCAAATACTGCATGGCGAGGTATAAGAAAAAAATATAGTTTAAAGGAATACTATATGCGATTTTATTCCTTATTAACAATATTCCTTATTCCTTAAGCAGTTTTTTTTTCAGACTAGCGTGACTGCACCTTAAGGCTGTAGGGGAGTTTATCACTACAGTAGGGCTGCAACAACGAATCGATAAAACCGATAAAAATCGATTATTTAAAGTGTTGACAACGAATTTAGTAATCGATTCATTGTGTCGTACACAACTCGCTATGTCATGGAGAAGTTAACTTCACCTGCAGATGGAGCTGAACGGAGCGGCCAAAATTCATAAATAAAGAATCCTACTTTGCGGAAATTCAGTTTTCGCAGTAGAGTCTGGAACAGTGTGTTTTAAATGTGTTTTGAACTGAAAATTATGTAACCGATTTGTATACGACAAATATGAGTACCGTTGCAGTTGTAGTGCTTACACCTCATGGTGTCCCAGAAACATGTAGTGGGAATGGGGGTGGAGTTTTACAGAAGGCGATTTGTTATTTGGTGCTCTTGTCATACACAGTACAATCTAGTGCACGGCACTGCCTCAGCTCGAGGAGTGACATAAAAGTGTTTTTCACTGCAGTCCTGACCATCCTTTGGCAGGCAAAGCCCACAGAGCGTCAGCTTCAGCTGGGAATGTGTCATATTCGGTCATTCTGGACCTGTGGTAAGTCATGCGCAATGTCTGCATGGTAACAGAGCACTACAGTATGAGCTATATGAAAACAATTCCCTATGTTTAGGTGATATACTTAATACATACTGTATTTTCATTTGGAGTTTGAATATGTTTACTGAAAAATATTTAATTCATAGATAGTGGGCCGAAAATTTTTAAATCAATATGAAAGCTTCACTTACATACATACGCGGAGTAAAGGTTGAAATGTCGTGTCACCCTTGCTTTTTCATCTTCCCCTTTACCCCAGAAATATGTAGTGGAGGCTGTGGAGTGGAGAAAAAATGAAGAGATATGGGGCTTTGGCAAAGCTATAATGAGGATATGCTTCTGGGAAATAATCTATGTGTATAAACAACCTGAAGTGAGTCATCTACAACCCTTATTTCACAATGAAGTACTAAATACATTAGTACTTGCAATGACATGCATGCCCATCAGTCTTTGGTTTACTTACCTGGTACAGCTCAAATCTTATTTGAAGACTAAATCGGTGAGCTAACAGGTAAAAAAAATATCAACAGTTGTTTTGTTCCTATTCTATAAGAATGCTTTGTAATTTTTGTACAATTCACAAAAGTCGCATGAGGAAATTTCATCTGACATTCTGCTGCCGATGTCTTTGTCCAGTATGGTAAAATGTGAAAATCACTTCACCCACCCCCCATTTCTCTCCAACTTATAATTCACACATATTGATTCACATGTGCATTGAAACATATTGCTGATACAACTAAAGTTCAACCTGGTTCTGTGTATAATCAGCACCTGTGATGTGTGGAATACATTCATGGAATATTGGCATGTTCCTGATATGAGATCATTTGGACTTTTAGCTCTAGTGTGGGCAGAGTCATCAGTGGAGGCTGTGAGGGAGAAAGTGAGAAAAGCCAGAGATCCTTATGGAAGCTTTGTTAACAGCACTTCCTCAGGAACACACAGGACCCGAGTGTGCATGACAGCTTTGAAAGGAGAGAGGGTGGGGCCTGAGTCCCTTTATTATTCATTAGGTAGGTGGGATAAAGGAATAGGGGCTTGTCTGGTACAGAATCAGCACTGGTCCATGGGTGTTACTCAGAGTGAGAAGTGAGGGGAGGAAAACAGCAGATTCAGCCTTATGGTCATTGGAAGAAGTTTTCTGTACCTGGATTGGGAAGAAAAGCCGGTGGTCAGTCACTTTGTTATTCCATCTGGATTTCATCCAAGACATAATTCACTTTGTAACACCCCACGCCATTGAGAGGGATTTCCTGTGATAGGCTTGAATCTACCTAAGGGGCAGCTGAATCTCACTTAAAGTATCATGCACATGAGGTAAAGCATTTTCGTCTTTTCTTTACTTGAGTTCTTTGGCTGTGTTTTTACCCTCCAGTAAAGGATTTTATATCAGGTTTTATAAGCTTTTGTTCTGTATAGCAGGGGTGCTCTTAATTGATAGTTTGAGTGTCCTCATCTAATTCAGTATTTACACATAGAGGATTGAATAGCGGGTAATATGATCTGGCATGAACAATGACATAAAGTACAGCAGTTAATAGTATTACATATGTATGTCTTTGTTTTATTTAATTTATTTTTGTTTTGCACAGTATGTGTCATTTTTCACATGTAAAATGATCTATTCAGTCACAATGGATTACAACTGTATGTTTCTGTATGCTTTTTTTCTATTACAATATTATAAATAAATTACCACTGTCAAACTTAAAAAGCAGTTGCATTATAGTCCATAAACACCTGAGACTTTAACATCAGAAGAGTAGCTCTCCATCTGTCTTACTTATTGTCTCTCTCATTCTTCTTTTTTTTGTAACACATACGCAAACACATCAATGAGTGATTATAGATAGCATTTTAGCATAAATTCTACATGATGATACTAGACAAACATGTTTCCACATAGCTGGCTTTTGTGATTAAAAGATTTTAGGTGCTTTGCTTTTCCTTTCCTGACATTGTCACTGCTTGTCTTTGTGAGCTTCCCCTCTCCCTCTCTTGGTTCTCTTTGAGCTCCACTGACAACAGACATAGCCCTTTTGTGTGAGACCAAACTGCAGCTGACTGGAGGCTGGCCTTTAGCACATTTTTTGAAACCCCCTTGCTCGTTCGTTGCTTCATTGCAGGGCTGGCATAACACGGTGCCATGTGCTTTTACGAAAAATACTGAAAAAAGTATTTTTGGCAGCATGCTTTGTGCCAAGTGACCATAGTGTATGATGCCATAGGACACTGAAAACAGAGCAGGTTGTATATGGAGATAATGTGCCATCTGAATTCCCCAAGTATATGTGCCTCAGGGCAGTATCCAAGACATTGTTTGGTGGACATTTTTATTCTAATAGTTCTGGAGTATAAGATTGACAATGAAGTCACCAGGAGAGCCCATTACACTTCATTGTACAGAATATTTGTGAAGAACAAAACTAACAGAATTTGAATGCTGCACCTTCAAGTCATTTAACACTCAGGAACAAAGCAAAAAACGAAGCAAACAATTTCCTTTTGACAAGAAAATCCTTACTGTGCAAATATTTGGAAGGAAGTCTTTGGTCCTTGTTGGGAAAGATTTTATAGCATTCTTAAATTGTGATTTATCTTCAAACAAGAGATTTACTTTGTTTTTTTCCCATGAAAATTAGGTTCCATTTGTATTTTTTCATCTTATAACTTCAGAAAATTTTCATTGAATTAAATTAGCTTATACATCCACCATATCTGTCAGATTCCTATTGAATTTATTGCGCTACATTGTATTTGTGTATGAGGATAGACATTTACAATTCCTGAAAAAATCTACAGTGTATTGCAGAGTCGAGGGATAGGGAAATGCTTATTCGTAACCTCAAATAAGTTGAGCTTGAAAATGAGGCATGAAAGGCAGAATTCTGTTAGGTTAATTGGCCCCATCGCCTTGACTTTGGGTACAACCTCTGATTCACTGCCTTGATGTTTCCTTGTATGGTTGTCCTTCTAACATGAATTGTTAATATTCTCATTGTGTCAATATTCATTAGTCACTATGCCAGTACCTGTTGTCAGCTGTTGTGTTATACGGCAACATGTTCATGATACAGGTATATGACCAAAAGTAATGGTACAACCCACTGTATGGCTTTCTTAGGCCTTGCATTGTAATTGAAGATAAAAATAAAAACTTGGTATTGATACCAACTTTTAGGTGCATTCTTGTATGCCATGTGTACTCCCATATAATATAATTCTTGTAGACATCCAGTTCAGTTTTTGTTTAACACGTTTATCTCATTTACCAGTCTTTCACCCAGTATTTTCAACAATGCGTTTCTAGACGGTGTCTAATGGCCTGGGGCTTATGCTGTTATTAATTTATTAAATGACTTTCTCTCAACTCTGTTAATAGGCAAATCATGCACCACAGCATTTGAAATTTAGTTTGTGATGTCTTTAGTTTGATGTGGGTTTATCTTTTTTCTTGAAATACGACAGGAGTTGTTGTTGTGTCTCTGACACTAACATTTCTGCTTTGCTTGCAAAAATGGAAGGGCCTCGTCTATGTAGATGTATGTTGTGTTGTATAAAAATGGAACTTCTGACACATGAAAGTACTGGCACGTTTCAGAAGTAATTGCATAGCCAGTATGCATTACTCTTCACTCCAGCCAGTACTCACAATGTTTGCATGGCTATTAACTGAGACTGGGAGGCAGAATGGCAAAGGCACCATAGCACAAGGCATACACATTGTCAAAAAACGGGCAATGGTCAAAAATGAGTAGGCAAGGGTATAAAGCAAAAGGGCTAGGCAGATCTAGAAATATAAAGGCAAAGGTCAAAAAACAAAATAAGGCAGGAGTACAATAAATACTTGAATTCAGGATAAAGGACTGATAATCTCACATGAATGGGCTGGGAAGAACAAGGCCAAATAGGGCAAGATAAACAAGGCATAGCACGACAAAATAAAACAATCAAGGTAAACAAGGGAACAGAACGTGGTGGGTAACAAAATGGGGAACCGGACGTGGCAAGGGATTCTGGGAACTGGAGTCTATATAAGCAGACTGGGACAGGGAATAATGAACACATGGACAGAACTGCATGTAACCCTGTAATAAAGAGAAAGTTCTACCATTTAGATTTTGCATATTTATTTGCCTTTGAGACATGTTTAACATATGACATCAGCAAGATTTAACAACAGATGAAAAATTATGTAATGAGTAGTGCTACCATTGTCAGAGTAATTAAGGGCTGTATTTTAGTTATGTTGTATTGTTGTATTCTAAATGTGTGAGACTAGAATCTGTAAGTCAGATTTGATGGTTGGATTGTACAGTTGATTTTGGGAGAACATTCCACTGCTTCTCAAAAATGAACATACTGAATTTTTAAGGGAATTATGAATTATTTTGGAATTAGGAAATTATATTTTCTGAGTGAGTTGTCCAGGACAGGGGTTATTTTTCATCAATGAGATGAGCCAGTGTTCCACTGCCTATTTACATTACACTGTTTTATTTAGTGCTTTCTATGTGAAATGAACCAACTAGTACCCTCAGAATTGCACATCTTGAGAATAGCAAAATAACAGACCAGATGTCCATCAATATTCAGTGGGTAATGGGTGCTCAAGTGGAGTACTATAGGGCTCTATGATGATGAACATTTGAGCCAGTTCATATTTCTGTTACCCCCTGTGTTCTGTGCACCAAAATGCAGTACAGGCAGGGAACAGAATGCATATTTTTTAACCACTTTTTAGAAGCATGGCGGTAGACATAGAATAGGAAAGAGAGTACATTTTTAACATATATACATATATGCTAAACAAAATGTTCTGCAGGACTCACCATGTGGCATTATTATATGGGAAGTGACCTCCCTCTCTGGCCCCTATGGCTCAGAGTGGTATATTGGAGATTCAGTCCAAGTTTATATGTTCCAATCCAGTCTGAAATGGGTTTATTCCACATTATAAATGAACTACTGTATTTACTGAGTTATGGATAATAGGTTACTACAGACTGTATATTGTTGCTTTCCAATGCCCTATGTCTACTAAAACATGTATTTGACATGTAATGTAATGTTATATGATATCATCGTATAATATTTATGTTTGTACTAGTTAACAATTGTATTCATGATGGTTGTTTGTATGGGTTATTTTATCTTGCTATTTTTAACAACCTAATGTTGCTAGATGTTGGACACTGATATATTCGCCTTGCTGACGATAGCCCACATACGTCTATTTAAGAGATTAAACCATTCACCGCTGAGTGTGTTTCTATTTGTGGTACTGAGGGTGTGTCATTATGTTGTTGTAAAGTATTTTTTAAGGAAATATGTTTTTTCATTCCCTTGAATAATAGAATTTAGGAGATGTGTTTTTCATTGGACAGAAATGGTATCTAATTACCTGCTAATATAGATAAATGGCAAACAGGCTGTTGAAAAAAGATACACCAACACCAAGTTCTTAATCCAGTTGTTCCTGTATAAATGCGTCCTAGTCCCTGTGCAAACGATTGCTTCTATATTTTCCACTGCATTGTTCTTTTAACTTGAAGATACTGGAAAAGGTAAGAAAATCATTGAGTATCTGAATAATAAAATGGGATTAGCAGAATTGAATTTTTTCAATTCTTCATTTTATTTTCTAAATTAAAGCTGCTTAAATATGGTTTAAAAGGTTTGAGTTTGTGGATTTGTCCCTTCCCCACCACCTTCTTGAATGCTATTTACGATGGACTGGCCCCTCTGGGGGATCTGTTCTCAGTTCTACCAGTCACAGTGGGTGTCTGATGCGTAGACTGCCTGCATCCCATGATGCTGGTTGCAAAGATCCATAAGGAAATGTGGAATTACTTTAATCACCATGACAACCCCAGACAAATGAGCTGATACAAGCAAATTTGACTTAGCATCTAGTAATCTTTTGTTTTGACTTTATAGTATATTCTTACAGCATCACACTAGGGGTGGGCGATATGGTTAGAATATTAGATCACAATTTTTTTACAGTTAAATCACGATCACAGTTTTATCACGATTTTTAGATGGATTTGTAAATATTGATTTTTGTAGTATTTTGGAAATTACTGATCAGTACAACCAAGCTATTTCCCTTTGTAAAAACAGTCCTAAAA
>JAODKM010000118.1:28030125-28046852 GCA_026780845.1 Petrocephalus sullivani
AATCCTTGCTGAACCGCATGGATGCAGTCCTTCAAGCTCATGGAAGTCATACAAGATATTGAATTTAATTCGCTGATATGTAACACATTTTTGTATTTGAAGTATTGTTCAGTTTTCACTTTACTTTCTGTAGGCAACAAAATTTGACCTTTCTGTATTCAATAAATGATAAATCTTTTCACTGAAACAAATTTATTTTAGTGCATTAAACATAATTTGGGAGGGTTTTAACTTTCATATGAGCTATTTCTGAAACTAATTGTTTGATTAAAAGTCAGGTTGATAGCAGGTGTTTCTACAAAATGGATGAGCGAAAAGACTTTTGTCAGGGACTGCACAAAGCTTTATACACAGAGCTGTAGTTTCCATCTCCCTACTCCCCAGAACATCTGAGAAAGGAAGTCCATTCCAATAGGCCTCTTCTACCCATCCCCCGCTGCATAATGCAGTTGGGCACTTTTATCCATTCATATTACTTACAGTACTAAAGTAATAATACTCAACACAAATTGTATCAATGTATTTTAATCCAATTCACTTTGATTGTGCAATGTCTTCAGACTGAGCTATTTTTTACTTATTGGGCTTTTCTGTTGTATATTTTCAGAAATACATCTTGTTTTTATGTGGATTTATCTTAATATGTACTGCTGTTTTCTGTCTGCATCTTGCCACAAAATTTGTTGTAGACATACAGTGACAATAAAGTCCAATCTTATCTCATCTTATCTTCTAATGCTTTTATGATGCTAATGCTGTAAATGACCATACAGAGTAAAAGTTTAAATCCTTACAGATCGTCCAGATCCCCCTAAGGACCTAGAATTATCAGACCCTTCAGAGCGAAGTGTCCGACTCACCTGGATCCATGGAAATGATAATAACAGTCCCATTACAGGTAAGACCTTCCCTTCTCACTTAAACTCAGATCCATTTTTCCTCCAGCTCCAGTGTGAAGTTAAACATATTGTAAACAACTTGCCTCCAGAGTTCCTCATTCAGTTTGAAGAGGACCGCTGGGAGCCGAGCAAATGGCAGAATTTGTCTAGTTGCCCTGGTGACCTCAACTCTGCCATCCTGCACCTGTCGCCTTTTGTCAACTACCAGTTCCGGGTTATTGCCATCAATGCCATCGGCTCCAGCCAGCCGAGCCGCCCATCTCCACGCTACCAGACCAGTGGAGCACGTATGTCACATACCTGAGGGCAAGACTGGGAAATGGGGAGTTTAGTGAAAACTGTGGGTGAACTTTATTATAAATGTATACACATCTGTGTTTATATACTGTGCTCACAGAAAGTCTGGAGTGGCTTGCTTAATTTAGTAAAACTTTTATATTTATTGGTTTTATAACAAAACGCATCACATCATTTGCTTACAAAAAATATACCACATTATAAACATCTAGCAGTTTTAAGTAAAACATTCATTTCAAGGAGTAATACATTGAATCCCAAATAACAGTTCTAAAAGAGCTGTCCTGAGTTAAAAAGTTAATTGACAAGCAGTCTCATCGGGTGCTTTTTAATTAGTAACACTTTTGAATAACATGAAACACCAAACACAATTGCAATAATAGTGAAAAATTCTAATGAAAACAATAGGTACCCACGCACCTTTGGTGCTTGCCCCCTAATTAAAAGCAAAATGGCAAGAACAGAACTGAGTCAGTCAAAAAAATAACAGTATAAGTGGAAGATATGTGCAAATATATTAAACATTGCTCGTCAATGGACTTTTCTTATGAACCCTTAAATGTGCAACATTTTTACAGAATTAAGCAAGCCTTTTGACTTTTTGTGAGCACTGTATATAGGTGTGTGCATGCAAGTTGCCTCCAGTAAAATCACACCAGCATATTTTACTTGTTGTAGCACCAGATGCCATCCCAGGTGGACTCAGAGGAGTGGGAACAAAAAAAACAAACATGGAAATCAGCTGGGAGGTAAGACATCATAATTAAACTGAGGTTGATTTTACTACTCCTGCCATGAGTTCAGCTGAATTGTAATAGGATTAATCATAAAACATATATCTCTGAAACAGAATGCTGCTTTAGTTTTATATTCCACAAGTTTATTCTTTTCATTTTTATTTAATCAATATTGTAATACTATTTGCATCTGCCTTGGAATGATGTTTAAGGTGCTTGAAAACAGTTTTCTCTTTCTGTAACTGTTAGAAAATGATCATAGTTAGCAAAGAGTAACAAAGTAACAAAGGAAAGGCTATGTGCTCAAATGTTGTTGTGTGTTTATTATGACTTGCCCTGGCATTTGTCTGTTCATAGCCTCTGCTGGACATGGAGAGGAATGGCCCCAATCTGCGATATTTGGTGTCGTGGCGCCGTAAAGATGTGCCTGAGACTTGGAGAAATGCAACTACCAAATCGTCCAAGCATGTTATCCACAACACCAGCACCTACCTACCCTATGAAATCAAGGTCCAGGCAGTCAACGACTTTGGGCCTGGTCCTGAGTCCAGCGTGGTCATTGGCCACTCAGGAGAGGACCGTGAGTTTGATTGTTTGCTGTCATATATATCAACGCAAACTCACATGTATATTAATAGGTTTGTCACAAATGAGGATCAAGCACACTTCCACAGTCACCACAACCTGCTTAACTACCGAAGCTGTATGTCACATCACTCAGGCAGCTACCCTACAAGCAGAGAATAATCATACTCATATATAAACATGAAGTATTTAATTTTTATTATTATTTTCTGAAAATAGTTGGTTTACACTAATGTTTCATTACCAAACACGAGGTGGACACTTCAGCAGGTACCCCTACATAGTATGAGGTAGGAACCACCTTTGTCAGCAAAACCACTTTGACACATTGTGCACCCAGAAAAAAATATTTCAGTAAATACTCAGTACTGAGTCTTGACCCTGTCTGCCTGCTGTCACAGCTACATGTTGCTCTGTTAGGAGGAGGAGGCATTAATGACCATGTTTACCAGGTAATATAACTATTAATTCTTCTAGGTCCCACCGCACCCCCCACCCATCTACTTGTTTCTGGGATTGGCAGCACGACAGTGACTTTGCACTGGTCTCCTGTAGCTCCCAACACCGTTATGGGTGAATTAAAGGAATATAGGGTGAGTCCCCATTTTAAACAGTTTTTAGTCTGGATTTTTTGTTTATGTATGTTTCATTACATGAACATTGTGCATTTTAAGTATAATTATTCTGACCTATCGCTCCTACAGTTTCATTTTTATACACATACAGATATTTACTGAAGCCAGTTAGAATTACCTCTTTCTCTGTGGCACAACAGTAAGGTGCCATTGGAGGCCTGATACCAGTCAAATACTGAAGTTCTTAACCTTGTGAGATAATTATCGTTATTATTTAGATAATTATAATTTATTAGATAATTATTATTAGATAATTATCATATTAATCTTCTGAGTTTAAAACAAAAAAAATTCATAGAATAACAGTTGCAGAAAAAGAATTTTTCATAATAAATGTATACCCTGCACTTTAATCCCTCTTCTGAAAAAGGCTAATAAAATCAGTTGGTTAGAATATCCACCATGGATGAAACACTTATTTCAGTCTACATTGGTCCACCGATGACCAGCTTATGTACTGCATTCTAAATGCTACTCTAGGTCCAGATGTTGCATAGAGTTATGGAAAGAGCAGTGTGGATTGTGTCATTCCTGTTCTGAGGGGTGAGGAAACACTGACAAAGTGGTTTTACTTCAGGTGTACTACTGGAGGGAGAGTAGCATTCTGAAAGGTCTGCATGTGAACAAGGAGAAGAAGATTGAGGTCTTCAAAAACAACAACCCCCAACCCTCGGGTATCCTGACAGGGCTTGTGCCCTACAGCAACTACAAGATGTATATCGTTGTGGCCAATGGAAAATATGAGGGGCCACACAGCAACACTGTTGAGTTCGCAACAAAGGAAGGAGGTATGAGGATATGATGGTTTGGGTCTAAAATTGGGGTGTAAGTCATTGGCCCCAACACAATTCAAACAATTCAAATTACACAAATATAACCTAACTTAATATAATATATTAGCATATCGTAACATTATTTTTTATTATTGTTAGACAGGTACAACAAGCCAGTATAAATTGTTGAAAAAACCAAATATTGAGCTACAGGTAGTCCCTGACTTACAATGGAGATGCGTTCCAATGGCCCCATTGTAACTTGAAAATATCAGAAGTCGAGACATGGCCTAGCCTACCCAGGAGTCTTAAAGAATGATGATCAGTATGGGTAGTATACTGTAATATGTTAATAATGTAAGAGAGTGAGGCATCTCAAAAGCTGGGCGATGCATACATCCTGGCAGCATCCCAGCGTTTGATATCACATATGCTGCTACTTTTGCCTGCTGCGAGAAACTTAAAAAATGTTGTCGTATCGCTATCGTCATCATGTGAGCGAAAAATCAAAAAGTCGACCCATCATAGCTCGTGCACCATCTGTAAAAAGAAAAAAAAAAAACACATAAAGGAACTGGGACTTTGTTTTGGGATTGACTGGCCGATATCAAATAGGCCAACTAGTGGTGCTTCAATGTGAAACTTTTGACCAATCCTGAAATTTTTGTCTAATATCATTGATTGACAATAACTCAGGGGGTTGGGGGGGTGTTGCCCGTAGTGAATTATGTGAAAAAATACCCCTCCCCCCAATTAACTTTTTTGAGGCTCAAAAATAGCATTTAAAAACTATAATAAGCACCTCAAGAGTATACAAGGTTACCTCATGAAGGTCTGTGTTTTATACACAAGTGCTACACGAGTAGTACAAATAATTGACTTGTGTCTCCAAACCCTTCACTGTATCTTTTAAAGCTAAATGTGTTAAAAAAATGAAAAAATGAATTTTGACCTTGAAAATACAAGCTTAGATGTGCAAAAGTTAAATTATAGCAAAACTATAAAAAAAAGCTATAGCTGAGCCAGGTAGCTAAAATAGTAAGAAAGTTATTGCTCATAAGAAAATATTCTGCAAATATCCTACATTATCCTGCATTTTATGCTACCTTGGGTGTAGAAAAGGCAGTATTTCACAAAGGGATTTTTAAAATTAAAAAAATTTCGGAGCTCAGAAAGATATGTGTAATTCTCCAGGAAAATTTTATCAAAATCAAATATGGTGATCAGTTTATTAAATTAAAATGGCTACCATTCATCTCTAAGGCAACAATTACTTTTTAATTAGCTAGCTAGTTAGCTACGTTATTACATTAGCTAACAAAAAGAACAACTTTTTGTGCTACATAATAGGGGCATTTCCCCAAAACATTGTTGCATCAGAACATTACAAAGAGTGTTGTGCTACAAAACAAGAACAAACTTCCAAAAAGCGTTGTAGAGCAAAGATCATCACTGATCAATCAGTGAGTGCTTCATTTATGAAGATTAACGAACCTTACCCTGTCATCCTACATTTTGGAAATTTGCATGGCTGGTGCAGCTGCTTTGTGCATCTACTTGCAGCATGGAGCATGGAGAGTGTACAACCCTTTAGTAGAAATATCTCTAAGGAGGATTTTGCCCTCAAAAATCACTTATAACTGATTCTGACTTTACAGATTGATGTAGTTGAATTGTCACCTTAATAACTGATTCATCATGATGCACCAATTGCCATCTTTACACCTCTAGTCTAAAGTGAATCACATTTGTTTCTTTAAGGAAAGCAGCTGAGAATGCTTCATTAACTAGTGTGAAATGTGTCATACTGCTAATTTCGTAACGGATATGTTTGGTGTCTTTACCATGCAGTGCCTGGTCTTCCTAAATTCTTCAGGATTATTCAAAGGAATGCAGATACTATCCACCTTGAGTGGGACAAGCCTGTAGAGCCCAACGGTGTGCTTATTGGATATACTCTTAAGTACCAGACAGGTATCATAATTTTTTTCCCCACTAATTTAGTTGTTATACAATATTTGGCAGTTGATTCTCAATAATGCATGATCCTGTCCTAACGCTAACCCTTATCCAGGTTATTGCATGACTCGTTTGATAATATGTGAATGACAAGGAGGCAACATTTAATGTCTCTCAGCATTCACTCTCACCCATGTTACAGAGTAGTGCAGTAGTTAGCATGGTTGCCTCACGCTGTTGTAAACCAGGGTTTAAGTCTCTGTACCAGTTTGACTCTGCATATCTAGGATTTGCATGTTCTGGGTTTTCCAAAAACATGCTAAAGTGAATTGATGTTGCCCTATTGCCCATAGGTGTGAATGGTGTGTGTGTGTGCTGGGGTTGGCACCCCATCCTGATTTGGTCCCTGCCTTTGCTTGGATAATCTCTGGACCCCTGAGACCCTGCATAGGCCAAGTGGAAGTGAAAGATGGATGGATCTACCAACTATCAGAAGCTGTAATCTGTCATTTTTCCACAGTGAATGGGACACAACTAGGCCTCATGCAGATGGAAAACTTTCCTCCTAATGTGACAACTTTCACACTTCAGCGGCCCAACCGCAATATCCACTACAAGTTTTCCCTGGCTGCACGCACACAGGTGGGGGCTGGAGAGATGTATGCAGAGAAGTCTCCGAATTTCACCAATGAGGGTAAGATCAACCTCTAGTAGTCAACACACCAACATCTTTATATGTAAGCATCTTTCATATGTAACTTGCTCCAGCTGGTCAGTGCCTTTGTCTTCAATGAAAGTTACACTATACCACTTATTTGACCAAAACTTTGAAGTTACATTCACACCTAAAAGTTGTCTATCAACATAAGTAATTAAGGTGAAAATGGTTGTTGGTGCATTTTAAGCAAAAATAGTCTACCTAAGGGCTGGGCAGTATCCAAAAAAACAATATGCATTATTACATTTTTTAATTCAATTACTATTAATACATTTTTTAATTCAAAATTCAAGAAAAACGACAATATCCACAATTGTCCACACGTGCACCAAACTGTCAAAACCGGAAAAGAGGGCGTTTGTATTCCACTAAACAGCCGACATTAACACGTAACATGGGAGGAATGCCGATTATCATTTTTGACATTGGAAAACGATCGGTCAGGAAGCACAATTTAATTATGACTTAAAAACGTTGATTTGTTTTCTTGCTTTGTGTGTAGTCTCTTTCCTCGACAAAGGAAATTATCGCTGGTTAGTCACTGTCAGGTATTAACACCGGGTTATTTGCACCCAGCCCTAGTCTGCCTATGCAATTTGATTTTGCAACTATAGAACATTCCATTAAGTCACCAATGATTAAAACATCCTTTAAGAAATGTGTTATCGTTTACTTTATAACGAACTATAATCGAATTTACCAAATCAGGATTTGAACAAATAAGATTGCATTAAGGATTTTAGTATAGTAAGTTAAATTCTTTAGACTTTTTCTAATTTGTGGTACAATCATTAATCATAAGATGTATTAATTAGTGAAATTAACATAAAGTACAAAAACAATTATTAAATATATTACTGCACTTCAGTCCACAATAGAACTTTATCTTAATACACATATATCATAAAATTAAGTAACAATATCTTAAAATGACTGTTAAATAAATATTGTAGGAATTATTGGTTTAGTTCAGGTGACATAGTGCCTCAGTGGGTACAATTGTGGTTTCACACCTTTGCTTGATTCCAGCTCGACTTTATGTATGTTCAAAAATGTAATCAATCATATTTGCATTCTGTAAAATCAAATTAGGGTATTAAGTCAATTTTAGAATTTAACAATACTGCTATATGTTTTATATGAACACTACTTTGGGGTGAAAGTTAATAGAAAGAATGCAAAGCTATGTTGTTAGACATGTTGTTTTTTACATCACCAACCTTGAGAAGTGGATTAAAATGATCCTGAATTGTGAGAAATGGAGAACAAAATAATGAATCGGCTATTTCTCTATGGATAATTCTGGCATGTCTCTGTGTGTCTATCAAGGTTTCCTGTGTTTTCTTCTTGCACCCATTATAATGCTTTCTCTTATAATCACAGCCCCTCTGGGTATCTTTTTCTGAATTTACCTGTCTCTTGTCTCCCCCGTCCTCTATCTCATGGTTTTGACAGAATTCATTGACAACACAGGTACTGTCCCTTTAGAAATAGATAGTGCAAACTGGGCAATTGGTACATATGTTTGTCCTTTAACAAAGGCAAGATGATCATCCCAAACAGAAGCCCCATTTCACTGGGCTGTTTTCACTACCCTGACTGAGTGCAATGGTACAGCCTAACATACTTTCTTGAAGAAAAATCCATCTGAGCGAACAATGAGAAATTTGTTTTATAATGAATATATAAAATAAAAAAAGAAAATCGAATTATTTCTTTAACAATTCAGAATAGCATGCAGTCTCCCTTTATCCCAAAGAGCATTGCAGGTGTGTTTTTTTATGTTTTCACTCATTGAATTTAAGCTACTGGATACTTGCATTTTCCAGGGTTGTAGAAAATTCATAATTTACTAATTGTACCCCATTCCATTCATGAATTGGAGTTTGAATTGAATTGGCCACATCCTGCAGGATTTTGATTTGATACTGATTTATATAATATATTTAATTTCTAGATGCTAAATACTGACCTTTTGTATGTTCGAGTGAGGGCATGATAGCAAGAGAAATTTCATGTGTAACTTTTAGCCTCTTTTAACAATATACATTTGTTTTATGTTGGCCCTCTAAGTCTTTTTCCATGGGCACAAATGTATTGCTTTTACATATTTGCCCATTTATGTGGTGTTAACACTTCTGAGAAGTCTGCAATAGCTTTTGTGAGTGCCCATGGATTGTTAGATGGATAAGGTTGTGACAGGGTTACCTGTATGACTGAAAGTAGTATTCTTCTTCCACAGTACACAAAATGACAGTTAAATTATTTATTATATAGGTGACACTTCAAATTCATTCTTTCATTTTTTTACGAACATGATACAGTATATGCTTTATATGTTAACATGTTTATGTGTAATTCATATTGAAATATTAAGCTGTCTTGTTACAGTTGCATCTATACTATGCACATGAATTTATGTTAATTTAATTCAATTTTAATTGTAATTCCTTAAATTTTAATTTGAATTGCAATTCTGCATTCTGTTTTCAGCTGCAATTTAAATTCAGCTGAAATTCATAAATTGGAATTTGACTTTCAGGGCCATTCTCAATTTAGCCCTGGCACTCTCATAATATAATACACATGGTAAATGTGCCAGTTAAGTGTATGATAAATGTTTGTATCAGATGTATGCATTAAGACTTTGGAGAAAATAGAACAAGGACTCACTCATTTTCCTGAGGCTTTCTAAAGGCTGATGAGACTCAGTCCTATCCTGACATTGCACTGCAGTAAGGGGAATTATCAGAACAAGGTTTGGTACTTCTTGCCCATACATGACGTTACTAGAACTTCATTCATATTCCCATGTATGTGTATGTCTCCATTGTGCCCTCAGGGATAATCTTCAATAAAATGGTATGATATATTACTGTACAGTTTTATATTTATACTCTGTATATTATGCATTAATCACATATTGGCAAAATAAAATACACAAATTCTTATCATTCTTGAATGTTTTGAATTAGCCCAGACAAGTAAACCAGACCAGGGTATTTGTTTAAAAAAAATAAAGAGAGAGAGAAACCATGGTTTTAGCATCACACAGGTTGCATATTGCACAAGTCAAAATCTTGGTTGTGCTTTGAACTGCTAGGTCATTTCAATATCAGGACCCACATTCTGTGTTTCCCATAGTGGCTTCTGATTTATAGCTCTTTGAACTCCACAGTCCCTGATGGCACTTATAGACTCACTTATTCCCTTCACATATATCACTTGTCTGTTTTTCTGCCTCCTGACACGCATGTTGATTGCTCTGCTCAATTGCTTGGCCTTCTCCAGCCTGTTAATATGCCCTTCCTGCTGTCTGGTTTGCATGACCTGCTTGAGGGAAAATATCCGACATGTAACACAAGTTTCCCACTGAGAACATCAAGCTGTAGGCTTTCATCAGCAGGGTACCTTGAATACTGATTACTAGGCAATACCCAGTAAGCTATGACTATCTGAGCTTACCTTATTTGTTGTGATGGAGTGGTAACTATCTATCTTTTGGTGAAATGTCAGTGGGCTTCTCCACCAAGAAATTATGGTTTCCCGTGAAGGATAGCCTATAAGGTTTACATAATACACTATTAATTGGTACATCTATTGTAAACCTTCACTGATGGTCAGCCTCAGTTTATGTGCACTGATTGTTGTGACACAAATGATTGTGTGTGGACAGCAACATGCAAGCATACTGAATGCACTGCACGGAATTCTCACTTAGTGCTATTTCTTGTATTTCTTCCTCCAAGTGTCCCTCAGGCTTGAGTGGACTTTGTACTTTGGGTGTTTGGCCTGTCATGCAAAGCAAGTCAATTATAAGCTTGCTGTTGTCTCTAGGATGTGCAGTGTATGTTGCTCACATTGTCTGTTTCCAGGTCACTATATCACCAAGGAACATAGTTGTGTGTGTAAGTGAGCCCTGGAAAGTGTGACTTGTAAGAGAAGATTTTTGTTGGCTTTTAAGCATTTTAAGACAATCATGGACTATAGTTTTGAATATATTCTTTTACATCATTGAGCTTTCCAGGACCTTCTCTTTCACACTTCTGACTAACTCAGGATGAACCCCGGCATGAAAGGGAAGGGTGGGACTCATTCTGCATGCGGGAGGCATTTAGGGTTTTGTTGCAGTTATATCAGTAATGCAATCCACAAGATCCTGGAGGAGGAATGTGGTACTGTATAAGTCCAGATTGTCGATTACCCATGAGATTTGTTTATACCATCAGATATAGGGATGAGTGGATTTCCCAATACTACCAGTAATTTAACAGTTGATTATATGGAAGGATTTTGATGTATACGATTTTATTAGATTAATGTTTTTCTTGAAATTTAAGTTTTAGGAGTGACATATAGCCACTTGATTACAGCATTTTAGTTTGTGAAAAGTTTTAGAAATGTCCTAGAAATATTTTTTATGGTCATCATTATTTACCAAGCAAGAATTAAATACCTGTTAGAAAATAATCAGCAGAAAGTACATACATAATTTAACGCAATGATATAGTAGTCCTGGGAATTCCATGTAGCCAAATCCATTATTGAGGTGAATTGGACTTGTTTTGTTTCTATATTCCTCTTTGTCCTTCTTGTTAACTTGTGCTTTTTCCCCCTGTAGTCGCACCCACAGATGTTATGGTTGCCCCTACTCTCTCCATCATTACAACTACAACTACTAGCATCACAACCACGACAATCATCACAACCACCACTACCACCTCGGCCACAACAATTCCCACTGTTTTTTCCTCAACCAAAAGCACGGACCTGGCCGTACTGGGTACATACACACTGTCTCCCTGCATTACTTACTGCTCCATTCACTGCTGGTCTCTACATACATGAAGAGAATGACTAATGGCTTTTTAATGTCTATCAGTTTTATGAAAAAGAGTTAAAAACATGCAAATAACTTTTGACATGCAATGATTTGCTCTCATAAATCAATTTTCTAGATTACAATGCTGGTACACTCCACTATAGTGGCTTAGTCATACATATCTACATTTACATATTTCAATTTATATGTATTTGCCTGGATACATGTATCCTAAGTGTGTCACTGGTCGACGATTTTACTGAAGTATTAAGCATGCCTTGCCATTATGCAGCAGAGAACAATGTAACAGTAGGATAACCATGGAGAACCCTAATCCAAAGGTTTTGGCACTGATATGAAACTTGAGAGACCTGTGGTTATACAAAATTTCAGTTCAACCAGCTGGGTTTTAATTTGGTGTCTATATATTTTTTTCTGTGCACACAATTTGCACCTGTCAGTACATCAATCATTTCTGCAGAAAGGGAGTTTTTATTAAAATAATTAAGAACACTACAGTACAGTCTGTATTTTAACGCATATTTCTCATAATTTTACATAATGGAGCACACATTAGAAAATTAACTTGGAATAGGACTGAATAGGATGGATGTTTTGTGACATAATACTAGTATTTATTGACTTTTGAATATTTATTAAATCACTTGAACTAGACTGTATCAGTACCAAGTAAGACTGAATTGTGTGTGTGTGTGAGAGAGAGGGGGGAGGTATATGTACACCAATAAAACAGACATTTCTGGAGACCAGGATTAATTCAATTATTATTAGCAGAATTGTCTTCAGTGGCTTGATTGAAATACTGAATATTTAAACAGTTTTTAGCTGTTCATTGTATTTCTTCACAGAGCTGGTTTTAGTAGCATTCCTGGGTAAATGGTTTTTATTGTTATATTATTTTCCTGTAAAAGCTGCCCAGATGTCTCCTGCATACACTTTGTTACAATAAAGTGTAAAAAAAACAGCATTTCTGAGGAGAGCAAAATATTGATAGATTGATTTTAATTAGATTTGTGCCACTGGGTGTTTTGTGGCACATTGTATTTTTGTTTAGCTGGAAGCTTTACAGATTGTTTGTGTAATTTATATCTTGTATTAGTTTTATGTTTATCACCTTTCCTCTAACCTGTTCTGTGTAGCTCCACCTGGAAGACAGATCTGGAATCTGACGGTTGAGCCCAACAGTAACTATGCTTACGTCAGCTGGAAGCACAACTTTCCCTCCAACAGCAGTGAATTTGTGCTTGAGTTCTCTCTGAAGAGTAAGGATAAGAAATGATAGATTAACCTACTGGGAAGGGGAAACAATTGGGTACACTGTGCGTGACTCTCTACAGGGAACTATTAATTGCAATGTTTCACAGTCCCTTTCAGTGAATGCCCCCATCATAATTGAACACACCCTTGCATCCATCTTGCAACCAGTTATCCATTATAGGGTTGTGGGGACTTCAAAACATGCAGTGATTATGGTGTGTGAGCTGGTAAATTTGTCTTTTCTTCATCTGTGAATGAAACACGTTTAGGAGGTTGTTTCACAGGTTTTTTTTGTCTGAGAAATGTTGTGTCCAATTTTGGAATCACTTTAGACCAAGAAGTAGAATACCTAATTTTATCATCAGTTGAGGTTCCTATTACTTATACGTTTTCTTCCAGTAATCTCTTCTATTCAGCTGGACCGAGCAGTTTCCATTTGAGCTTTTTGCTGAAGTAAATGTCTCAGTTGCTCAGAATAATCATATTTTGCAGATGATCTATCTGGATCTTTTGGAAAAAAGCAGTTTGGTGAAACTATTAATGTTTGGTTTTAGAATGGTACTTCTTCTGATGCACACAGAATGTAGATTTTGTACATTCATGAATGAACAGCTGGTTCAGAATGTCATAAGAATTCAATCTATAGCAGGAATTATGATGAAAGATCTTTCAAAGTTCCCTTTAGACAGTCTGCATAATTTAGTGTGGCAGAAAGATGGGCAGGGAGCTATGGAAAGTATACAGATGCTATCATATTGTATATTGTATATATTCACAACTGTGTTTTCTCAGCTGGGCACCAGATATTTCAGGTTCCTTTTCAATAATGGCAAAGGGCTTTCTTATAACATCTGACTTGCATGTCCAGTTGAAAAGGATGTCTCTGGCCTTCAAACTGAAATGTTTCAAAAAGATGTTCCAGTATTCCCACAGGAAACTCCTGTTGGAATCAAGCTGCTTCAGATCACTTCTGTTGTTTGCATTTCTCATCCATGAAATATCTCTCCTTTGTCATGCAGTGCATTTGCTTGTGATTTCTTGGTTGCAGTTTAACCCTTATTTATTCTACTGCTAAACTTCAATTCTTGTCATCATTATTATAAGATTCAGTAGAACTAATAGATCTTGTAGTTTACAGTAAGCACCCACTTAGGGATATCCGCAGTTCTCACACTACTGACAGGACAGGGAAACTTCTGTTGAAGTTTTGTAGTAGATCATGCAATTTCTAGGCAAGGCTGGCTAGACAGTTTCCTGGAAAGTTGTTTTCCATTCAAGCTAACTGCATGTCTCTGAACAAACCAGTATGTTGTGAAGTTGATCAGAAATATCATTGAATTAAAAGGTCTCTTTATAAGTTTGTTAATTAATTTTGTTTGCAGTAATACAAAACTACAAATCCACATGACCACACTAGTCAGCTATTGGTTTAATGGCCATAAAAATGGCCATACAAACATCAGCAGCACACCAAATTGTTCTGACGGGTGGAAATATGGAAACTTTCCCCACCTACTGTATATAAAACAATTGTACAATCTCTGTTTTGCATACCTATTAGATGTCCTAACACCCTTTCAGTCAGCTTGTCTGTGTTTGCATGTAGCATGAAGGCTGGTGCAATTGTGAAGAAGTTGTAGGCCAGTGGCGTTATGGCCTCACTGTGGTGCTCACTGCAGCTTGTAGGGAGTTATTGTAGTGATGAATTTCATTAGGACCATGGCATAATTGAATCTTCATTCCTGCTTGCTCTAAGGCTCACAGTTTTGGGAGATTTTTTTGCTTACATGTTGCCTCCTGAGGCAGAGGACTTGAATGCTTGATTGACATGCAGCAGTGCTGTGAACATTTGCTCAGCTCTGATGTTTTCATTATCAAGCATTCTTCCTTTTCCCTTTTCAGATAGGGACTTCTGCGTATTATTTCAGGGCTAGTGACCAAACTTGAATTTGCTCTTTCTCAAGGTGGCTGGAAATTCCAGAACATGGGGAATGTATTTCAGCTCAATTTACTTCTTTGTGGTCTGACAATCTGCATTTGGCATGGACAATCTTTAAATATCTTTGGAACATCTTTACATATAGATTATGCATTATCCCTAGGAGTTACAAGGGATGCCTTTTAACACAAGATAGCAATTTTTCCTTGTATTTTACATTTGAGGTGAAAAGAGGTGTGCAGACAACCTAAGATGCAACACTCTCCTCCCTGATAAATACCACTTGCTGGCAGAAGTAACTTTAGTGAATTCTCAGGAGAAGGCTTTATATATCTTAAGTTTAGAGGTAATGAATGTCACATTTTCTGATATGTTATCAATCAGCTTTGCAATTTCTGCTCCTGAGAATTACCCAAGAGCACATATTCTTAACAAACAAACCAAAATATTGTTAGAGTTTGAAATAGCTGCTAAAGCTAACTTAGAGATCCAAAAGATAACTGGGGAGGGGTTGCATCACTTAGCCTCAAGTGAGCTATCCATCTAGCACAAGCCCCGCCTTTATGTCCTTGCAGCAGGCCACTCCTACCCATGATGGGTGCCTCTCTTGTGTCTTCCAAGGTAACGGGACTATGAAAAGTGTGCCCGTCAAACACCAGCCCCCCATAAAGCTTGCAGGTTTGATTGAGGGGGCCAGGTACCAGCTGCGGGTGTATTCCTACGAGCACCATGGCATCAGCAGCGATTACATCGACTTTGAGACCAGTGCAGGTGAGGCAGTTCAAGGGTCAGCACAGGGCAGAGGTGTAACACAGGGAGTGGGGACAGCCACACCCTTTCTACCTAAGCCCATAAACCAGGAGATATTGTTAACATGAGTCAGAGTCTCTCAGCGGCAGTGCATCATGTTTGTACTCATTGTGTACATTCCTCTTGTGGTTAAAGATAAGGATATGGCGCTCTTGAAAAAGTCTTACATTAGGAGGCCCTGATCTATGATTTTCCTATAGCATTAATAATTCCTTTTTGAACCATGAGAAAGCAGTCAGTGTTAGCAGACTTTCCATGAATGAATATGGCAGTTTATATTCTGTACAGTTCATGATCTTTTGTGTGTTGTATAGTAATCTAGCGTCTCTGCAGTATAGAAGAATTTTGCAAATGCTTTTCTACTTGTGGTTTGAATTATACTCATATACACTGGCACCTTTCGAAACCTTTCATGCATTTATGATCATGCATTTCATAATTATGAAGTTGGACACATTATTGCAAGTGTTATTTTGTGATATTGTGTGTAAATTAGTATTTAAATTACTTATTAAAGATATTGTAGAGAAAAAAGGTGGATGAAGAACATGAAATACGTATATGGTCGGACAGTTCATGAAACTAAATAGTTTCTGTTTACAGAGATTAAGAGAAATGTGCAAAAGATAGTTCATAAAACTCATACATGAAATTGATTTGGGACTGACCAGCTGTGTTTTATATTTTTTTTCCATCTCTTTGTAAGTGACCTCAATGAAATCAAATTTTTCTCTTTCTTTCTCTGTCCCTTTGTATGTTCCACACCTTTTGTTTCCCTCCATGTGTTTTGTGTGTGTGTGCAACTGTGTCTTTGTACAGCTTACAGCAAGGATCCGACTGACATAGCAACGCAAGGTTGGTTCATTGGGCTGATGTGTGCCATTGCACTGCTGGTGCTCATTCTACTCATTGTATGCTTCATCAAGAGGAGTCGTGGTGGGAAGTATCCAGGTAGGCCCACGCAAGGCTCACAAGGCACAAGGTTACAGGGATGGCATACAGAATAACAATACTCAGAAATCCATCTGTCACATTTAACCATATGCCTCAAAATGGACTCATGTCCTGCCCAGGGCACAGCCAGTCTTATACAGTCTTATGTGCTTTCCATGATAGACTCTAGATTAACCCAATAAGAAACAAACAGCATTTATGAGTGATTAAATGCCTTGAAAGACAGCCGATCCTTTTTTAAATGTTGTATATACACTCACCTAAAGGATTATTAGGAACACCTGTTCAATTTCTCATTAATGCAATTATCTAATCAACCAA
>JAODKM010000118.1:28049903-28062245 GCA_026780845.1 Petrocephalus sullivani
TCCTGATAACATAGTGCAAGCTGAATCCTTAGGTTCCTTTAAATCAGAGCTAGATAAGATTTTAACAACTCTGAGCTCTGAGCGAAGCTGCAAGACACCCAGCATTCTTTGTTCAGGCCCTAATCAGCCCTTGTGCATTCTTCCTTTACTAGCTGGGACCAGGCTCTGGTTTGGTCTTCACGGGTCAGGTTGTTCTTCCAATGGGCCCCTATATCCTAAAGCCATAAAACTTTGAGTGTTAGCCTCCCTCATGGTCGTAACCACCTTGAGTGCATGGGGTGTGTATGTATATGTTTATGTGTGAGTGTGTGTTAGAATCCCTGGTTCCACTTTATCCCATTTTTATCAGTACTTAAAAGGTATATCCCCTCTTAGGCTAGGCCATTAATAAGGGGTACCATGCTGGGTACTTTGGTTTCCCCCCACAGTCCAAAAACATGCTGGGGCTAATTGGAGTTGCTAAATTTCCCATAGGTGTGAATGTTGTGTGAGTGTGCCATGCGATGGGCTGCCCCACCGTCCTGGGGTGTTCCCCGCCTCGTGCCCGTAGCTTCTGTGATTGGCTCCGGACCCCCCGCAACCCAGAAGGATAAGCGGTTTCAGAAAATGGATGGATGGGTGAAGATGTGGACCTGCTCAAATTTTGAGACAAATCGCACCTATATTGAAGCAACGGCATGGCAAAACAGAAGGATGAGATGATTAGGCTTATCCTTATGTATAGGATCAGTCTAGTTCTTATTATTGTGGTAACATTACATGGATAAAAATATACATGAAATATACACCTTAAAATGTACCTTTGATGAGATACACAATTGAAACTGCAACAACAGAGGGGAGCAAATTGGAAATGCAAGACAGAGGGCAGCTGAGAGTGAAAACGGAGAATTCCCTTATGAAAATGAACCATGGTTTTGCTATGGTTCTTTGTACAACCATGATTTTTCATTTTTATGGCTTACCATGGTTTTTGGGTAACCATGAAAACCATAGTTTATAACTATGGTTTTATCATGGTTTCATTACAGTTACCACAAAGTGCTATAAGTAAACCATAGTAGTATCACAGTTAACATACAGTGCTATAAGTAAACCACAGTAGTACCACAGTTACCATAAAGTGCTATAAATAAACCATGGTAGTATTATGGGTAGGAGCACAGTAATCGTAATTACCATGAGGTACACCTCATTTTAAAAAGACTCCTATGAACGGGAAACATGAACAAAGTAATTTGCTATTTTGAAAACGTGCGCACTTGGTGTGAAAATGGGCAATGTGCTGGTATGAAACTAGCAAAACCATTTTGCATTGCACTTTTCCCCCCGAAATAGGGACCAAGAACTCACCCACTCAAAAAACACATTAGCTTTTACATTTCCAGGGGATCCATCCAGTACTTCTAGAAATTGTATTTTACTTTCACATTTACAGGTGTACCATCCAGTACATCTAAGTAGGTGAGCATGGGATAGCTGTCATACAAAGTCAAAAAAATCTTTGTCAATTCTGCCATATGTACAGGACACATGGAGGTTTGAAATTATGTTACTCTCAGATCCCACAATGAGTGCACTAACAATGCCAAGCAAGACAGATATAAGTTTAAAAAATTTAACTAGATTAAATGCTTGTGTGCAAAAGACAATAAGGCAGTGCAAATATGGTGGATCCACAGTGCAAATGTAGATAGCAGCTGTTTTTTAGTTTTACAGTCTATGTTGTAAGTAAAGTGACTAGTGCTGGATGTGGGTAGGTTGAGGTTACAATCCAGAGTTTTTGAGAGAAATGGGGAGGAGGGGGAGAGAGGAGAAAGTGTTCAGCATCCTGACAGGTTGGTGGATGATACTATTCCTCAGTCTAGTGGAGGAGGCACAAAATGCCTTCTCCCAGATGGCAGAAGACTGAAGAGGCTTTGCGGGCTAGGCAGGTGTTATAGATTTCCACGAGGGAGGGGAGTGGGGCACCAATGATCTACTAGGGTTTTACGATCATTGGCGGCGCAGCTTCAAAACCGTACAGTGATGCAGTGGAAGTAAAGGCATTGTTAGGCTTTCTTTGCCAGTGATGCAGTGTTCTTTGACCAGGAGAGGTCTTCTGTGATGTGCACCCCCAAGAATTTGGTGCAGCTCACCCTTCCCACAGTAGAACTATTTATGTTCAGCAGGGGGTGTTGGGTGTGTGATCTCCTGAAGTCAATGAAGATCTCCTTTGCTTTGTCCACGTTTAGGAGGAGATTGGTGTTGCCACACCACATGGGCAGTTGGTTTCCTCATTGTTATTGATGAGACCCACCATTGTGGTGTCATCCGCAAACTTAAAGAAGAGGTTGGTGCTGTAGTTTGGTGTATGGTCATGGGTTAGCAAGGTGAAGAGCAGTGGACTGAGCACACATACTTGGGGTGCCCCTGTGGTCAGTGTGATTGTGTCAAATGTATTTTTGCTGACCCAAACCGCTTGTGGTCCATCAGCCAGTTACCAAGCAAGTTATTCAGGCAGGGGGAAGAATGGGTTTAATGTACTGCATGACTAGTCTTACCTAGACATCATTGGCTTGAGAATTGATTATTCCCTCTATGCAGCAACTGATGACATGCTGGCATGCTGATGACTGCAGCATGATAGAAAGTTGTGTTCTTTATAAATATAAAACTAAGTAAATGCTTCAAAATATTCTTTATTTAGAACTGGGGAGAACCGAAAAATAAAATACAAATTTAACAAACTGAATCCTGAATTAACAAAGGAAATCATGTCCTGTAAGTATGATTTTCGCCAATTGGGTGCAGGAACCCGCCTCCCTAGATTGACGTATCACACCATTTTATTTTTATTTGTTCTATAAAACACCTGCGCACAGGTGCGTGCATGTCATTGATATTGGGATGAGCAATGCCACTATAGCCAAAAGATAAGCTGCATTACTGTCATAACAGAATGTGCTTCATTATTGTCTACTAAGGACTATTTCAGGGTACTTTTTTGGGTTAAATATTTTACACTTTTCTGTAAATGAACCTGTGTTGACTTGTATCTATCTCATGAAGTTTTGACATACTGTGACTTTGGCACATTTACTGTAGATAGGTGTGTGTATTCCAGGGGCATTGGAAATATGGGGAATGCATCCACCCCTATATTTGCAGAACTCCCCCCTTCTTTCACAATAAATAAATAAAGAGTGCATTCCTTACATTTCATTCTGAATCCATGCATTACTGAAGCCAATTCACTGCACATTCAGAGCGCAAGGACGGAACTTAACGAAGATTATAATTATGTATCAGACAAGTCATTTTATCATATGGATCAGTTATTTTTTTGGTTAAGTGATGTTTAGTTGTGAAACTGTACCCTTACTGATGTTAGTCACTAGCGGTATAAGCTGACAACAATATGAGACAGGAAAGAGCGGCTCAGAAAAACCTTATGAAAGTATCTTACGGAAGGTATACTTAACTAAGAACATCTTGGGAAACACGTCAGAGCGTTAAGGTACAGTTTAAGGTAGAATGAATGACGTAACGTAAGAAGGCTTCGGGAACCGCACTTGAGATAGAAATACACTACAGAGCAAATATACACTTGTTTTTCTGTTAAGGAATAATTACAGATCCAGTTGTAACAGTTTAATGTATTGTGTGTGTGGCTTTCTGTCTGTGGTTTCCATTCTGTTACGAACAAGCCATGATAGTATATCATTGAAAAGGCCACAAAAACCTCTTGGACTGTGCTATTTACAGTAATGTGATGGCATGAGGCATGGGAATCTCCATTAACTCTGACTCCACTCTTGTCTTTTGTAGCAGCGATGAGGACAATAAGCCTCTGCAGGGCAGCCAAACCTCCTTGGATGGCAATGTAAAGGAGAGCGATGACAGCCTGGTGGACTATGGCGATGGAGGGAATGGCCAGTTCAATGAGGACGGCTCCTTTATTGGCCAGTACACCGTCAAGAAGGACAAAGAAGAAACAGAAGGCAATGAGAGCTCTGAGGCCACTTCACCAGTCAATGCCATCTATTCACTGGCATAGCCTTTGCCCCAGTAGTGCCGGAGGAGGACAGAGGGTATCACACACACGTACCCACATACATATACATAGACACACACCATACATGGGGAATGAAGGAAGTCCCAAAGACCTAAAGTAATGCACTGCCCTTCAGCTTATAAAGGGTGAAGCTAGGAAATACGAGTATGCCAGACCATAATTTTGGCCCTGAACTGCCTTGCCATAAGGGATGATGTTGGATGAAGAATTGTAGAAGTCACCCTATGCTCTGCTTACCCTACCAGAGACCTCAATTTACTGTAATGGGAAAGTTAAGAGTGGAAGGAAGGAGACAACATTGGAATTTTAATGGTGAGGTTTTGCTCATTTAATATTATTTCTTTATTTAACCCCACCCCTTCTGCCAAAATATGGGACATCAAGGAGAATGGCACACCTGTTACATATCAACTAAGGGACAAGCCATTGAATTACCAGGACATTTAACATGAGTTTATCATATTGATATATTCACAATGAAAGATCTTGATTCCTGGTTGATACATATATATGTCAGTATATGCTGTTAACAAAGATGGCACACCTATTAGTGCCCAACAAAGCTATGCACTCTGTATTTTCATCACATAGTCTAGGTTAACTGGCTTTCAAAAACAAATTTCCTTCTTGTGTCCTTTGTTATGCTACCCCAAGAAGACATTACTGTAACATTTCCCCCTGTCCCACTCAACCAGACAAATTTGGGCTTAATCCAAATCGCAGCAGATTGTAGATTCTGATATTGGTATATATGACTTAAAGTAAAAGAAAATGTATTGTACTTCCAAGGGCTTATCAAGTAAATCATATGTGTGTGTGTGTGTATGTACATGCTTATGTGCATGCATGTGTGTGGGTGTGTGGGGGACTTTTTCCTGAATGTTCACAGCTAGGTTCTCTGCGCAGCTCATTTTGAAGAGTGAGTTGGGGTAGCTGAACAGAAGTTTTGATTGTGTGTGATATGGTTTCCAGATCACTACTTGATTGCTCTTCTCTAGTGTGAAATCACAATAGTTGGTCTAAAAGAATTTATGTGCGGAGATACTGGTTGGGAAACTGATGTTTGACTTTTTTTTATAATCAATATATAATTTTTTATGGTAGATGGGAATTGGTGTTTTATGAACACCCTGAGCAGGTCCAACTCTATGAAGAATTTCATCGTGATGAGCTGACACCTGTGTATGACAATGAGCAGAAACGGTTGTGATATAGACAGGACATTTGTGGACATTTTGTTGAGTTCCCAGGAACAGTTGGTGCCAACAAAACAGGAAAGATTCTCAAGATCAACACAGCAGATGGGTTTATATTACAACAGGACCAGATCCATCCGAACATACTTGGTCACTCTGTTTAAAGCATGGTCTACCCACTGCCCAGCAGACATGCCACTGTAGAGCAGGCACTGCTCAAAGGAGTTTGACCACAGTTTTTTCCCACTTTATTTTTCTGCACTATAAATAGCTACACGTTAAAATTTAGATGCAAAAAAAGTAATTAGTGTATTTAGAAATTGTACCTTCATTCAATACCATGCTCATAATCTGTTGATTTCTGTAATGAGTTCGTATTGTTTTGCATTACCCCAAGTTTTGTTTTACCCAAGCAATTACTGATAACTTCTTGGGGAAAATAATGAAAGCTGTATTGAAAAAAAGATTTAATTCAGATATTTTGAGGTAATAAACTTTTACACTGTACAGTGGTAATATAAAAGTTTGTATTTATTATTTAATGTGTTGTTACTCATTATTTATTTATATATTTGTTTATTTATTTATTTATTCATTCATTCGTTCATTCATCCATCGATCCATTTCAATACCTTCCTGTCCTATTCAGGGTTACGGGGGTCCAGAGCCTATCCGGGAAGCTACAGGCACAAGACAGGGAAAAACCCAGGGTCGGGCAGCAACTGATCACTGTTATTATTATTATTTTATTATTTTTATTATTATGAATTTCTGTGTAAGACATGACACAAAACAAAGTTGTTCATATGTCATTTGTTATGAATAAACCCTTGAGATACACTCTGTTTTATGTTGGCAACAAATTGTTTTACTTTTCAAGAATATGTTCAGACAAATTCATGAGCCTAATTTTGTGTTTAACTGGAATTCAGATGTGACAAATATGATTTGCTAGCCTTTGCTGTCAAGTGTTTTTTTTCCCTCATCTTTTCTTTGATTTGCATTCAAGTTTTAGGATTATTTCTTTCTTAAGCAGGAAAAATTGTCAGGATATTATTGCCTGATGCAAATGTTACATTAAAATCTTCACCAAATAAAAGAAAAATAGGCTACTATGCCTAATTTGGTTTTTACACAGCCAGCCTATTCTGGAACTTTCGGAAGGATGTTAGCATTTTGAAAGTCCCTCGTAGCTCTCCAACTCTCAATGAGTATATTTGCTATCCTATACCTCAAAGGAATTATCCTCTGGGCCCTTTAGGGAATTTTGCCAGTTGAACCTGTCTGAGGTCTCCAGATTGTGACTGCCATGCAACAGCCTGCTTAACAGATTTCCTGGACATTTCCAGAATGATATGATGCAGATGTTGCAGTTGATGCTTTCAATGGAAGAGTAAGCATGGCGACTGTGTAACCTGTAACAATCTATGGCACTATGAAAGATTTCAGGTTATTTTTCTGAAACCTGTTACCCCCTCTCCTTTTCAGGGCCCTCTAGGTTTTTTCTTCTATATTGACCTCAAAGGTTGCCTTGTTAAGGCAGAAACACATATATTAATATGCGCATCTTCTAACTGCTTATTATAATCAGGGTTGTGGGGTAATATTATAAAACATATGTTATTTTTATGTATTTTCTTATTGAATCCCTGTGTATGCTAATACATGAAGATTCTTAATGATGTATACAAAATCCACACCCTGTGCTTAAAACTAACATGAAATAATTTTTTTCTTTTTGGAAAATGTTAAATTAAGGTGTCCTTATTGAACATTCATTTTCATAAAACCCAGAAGTAATATGGATGTGCTACAAAACATTAATTCAAATACAGATTAATGCTACGGGATACATATCATATGTTGCATTCAGTCTTAATGTATTATTTTTATTATTAGTAGTATTATTATTGCTAAATAGGGGTGTGTGATTATACATACATATGTCTATACACACGTGTGTGTCTGTGTGTGTGTGTATGTATGTATAAAATCTCTTTTTATTCATTTGTATTTATTTTTTTATTGTACATTTACAAACTTCTATCTAAGCAGCTTAGTGAGATAACTGCTTCTAAAAGCAAACATGTTTATATCTGACTCAAACAGAAAACAAAAACAGCATATTTAAATATTTATTATGTATACATTTATGATGAGATGCAGCACATGCTAAAGAAGACTTTCTTTATAGTAAAGTCATTTCATATTCTCTACAAAGTGTGATCTGTTATTTGTGTTCTGAGACATTCTAAAGAATGTTCTTGATTATTTTATTGTATAAATACTTCTTGCACACAATTGTTAAATAAACACAAAAATAGCCTTATACAGTGACTTACAGATTGATGTTGTTACAGATTTACCAGAAAGATATATATTGGAGCTACTGATGCCAGTGTCTAAATAGGCATTTCAAACATTTTGATTATAACTTTTAGCCATTATTTACTTTAAGTTTCTTGTTTCTTCATTCTGACTACAATGCTATTAACATACCAAAACAGATAATTGTAGATGCTGAGAATGTGATGTATTTGGTTGTTTTTGAGTCAATATTCTAAAGGGTCATTTTTTATTATTATTTAATTCAATTAAAGTATTTTGCAATAACTTATGTCTGTCACCATTCCATAATGGTATATACCATGCTGGATGGGCAGGACACCCAGCAAATTAAAGTAATTTATACCACGGTACACTGTGGAATTCTCAAATCTAAATGATGCTGATAAATTTTCTTAAACAGCACACAAGGCAAGCCAGGGAAATCACAATGGTAAATTTGAGATTAATAAAAACCCAATAAATGAAGTGCATTCCTGTACTTTAAGTCCACCAAATTATCTTAGGAAATTTTGAATTTGCTGCTCCCACTCGCTATTGCAATCTATGATTAGATGCCTATTCGTCACACTACAATGCAATGGTAGAGAAAGATGTATTAAGATAATACCAGCCAACACAATGTCTATATTGTATCCTGATTATAAGGCTTGGCTCGAACTCTCGGTAACAGGGTGGGCCAGGAAGATTTTCTTTGGGGGGGGGGGGCAATTACATATAAAAAAATATACTTCCCCCTCTTGGCTGGGTGGGCCAGCCTTGGGACTGGGTGGGCCAGGCTCACCCATGAAGCCAGGCCCACTGATTATTGATTATTGATTTCATAAAGGTATTCCTCCATTGTCTCATAATTTTGTGTGTTTTAGCTAATAATGGATTAATGGTGGTGGGGGGGGTTAAAAAAACAAGACATTGATTTGTATGAGAAGACCCTCCTACTGTGAGGTGGATCAGCAGCACTCAGTCTCCTGATCACCACTTCATATAAGCTGGCCATTCCTTTTCACCTCTAGCTGTCACTGTTCACAGTATTGCAATTCATTTGACAATATTACAATAGTTTTTTTTCAAAGAGAGAAAATATTTTTAAACAACAATGTGGTTTTAGTAATGAATTACTTCAAAGTTAATTTCTTAATTATCTAATCTAAAAAATAGATGAGGTACTAAAACCTCTACAGACCAGCCTCCTTAGGTAGGGACGCAAATATGTCTGCGCAGCAAGCTGTGGTGGCTGTTTTATATAGTGACTATAGCTCATTAACTGCTGACGCTTCCTGTTTTTTAGCTTTTGCATTAATATCCAGTCTTAGAAGTGGGTTCCATCTGTTTGGCAGAACATAGCAGAACAACTGAATTAACAGACTAATAGATGCATTTGTTACGACCCTGGCTCAAAAAGGCTGCACATAAACCAAGAGATAATCACAACAGACGGCATAATGTAACTCATAATTTATTCGACCGAAAGAAAAACATTAGAAAAGGGTATGGCCAAAATGACAAACAAAACCCAAAATGCTCACTAGAAAAGAAATCAACTACCTACCCTATTTCCAAAACAAACACAGAAAGAAAAGTACACAAACCTACTACTAACTCCCTTACTAACAGAAAAAGTACAAAAGCATACACATAAAAGAAAAGGCCCCCTTTCCCTACAGGGTCTTAGCAGTGTGGTAACTATAACACAGCTCCTACCTGAGCTTAGCATGATAAAACAGCCAGGTAGGTATACAGTAGCAGCAGCAGCCACAGTACACCCAAACACAATCAGGGCACACCAGCAACAAGTAGCACAAGGTCAAACACAAAGTTACTCTCATCCCGCCCCCTGTGATGTCACCCCCGTAGCTCCACTTCCTCCTCCTTATGTCCTCTGGCATACAGGCCAATTGGGAAATAACACCATCAGGAAAAAGGAGAGAACGTGAGAGAATTGAATTTGCAAACCTCCTTTAATACAAGTTCAGAGAAACAGCAAACAGTCTGCCGTCACAATACATAGGTCAATTTATCAAACATGGTGCAAACTGTAGCTCGTCATTCGCAATCTTACACAACACATTATTGTAGCACAACCTCAAAATCATCAAGAGTTTTCATAGACTTAAAAAAATGAAAATCAATCAAAATACGAGATCGCACAAGTGCAGAAAAAAACGCTAAGATATTGACATGCAGATCCTGCTCAATTTTCTTTTTACGGCTAACATAAATTGCCATCTTTGCCTGTCCAAGTATAAAATTTACGAGCTGACATTTAACACGCAGCTTAAACACATATTTAAAACCAAAAATAAAAATCTCAAACGAAAAACATTCATTAAACTGCAAAAACAGTGTCACAGCAAATAGAGGCCGTAACCTCTGCAGAAAAGCATGGAAGACTCAATTCAATACAGAATTCAATACAGAAATAAACGCATTCACTGCAATTGAACCATGCAAAATTCACCATTGTAAATCACCTGTTTTTTTAGGTAATGGTGACTTATATAGTACTCGCCATTGTGGCCTACAGTGATCTGTAACTTGTAAGGCCTCACGCCAGGGTGTATCCACTCTCTTGTCCAGAGACTTTTTATTAAAGGACACCACACATGCTTTATACAAAGCCTTGCAACTTGCAGTCGTTGGACCCAAAAAACATAACATATCAGCATGCAAGTACCCACCTGTACAACCCGCCAAAACAGGAGACAAATTAAAGCCAGGAAAAGGGTCTCTACAGTCAGGACTACACTTTCCCTTAAAATAGTCTCCCAATACTTACAGCTCCGCTTCGGTTAGAAGAGAACACCATTTCTCGAGAAGCCAAGTAATGATGTAAACAGATCTAACACCCGAACGATTCACTAATGCACCGGTATCAGACAAATCAGGCCCACCCCAATTCAGTAACTCCCCGAGGGTTGTAACACCAGCGCGCAGAAGTATAGAGACAGGTACAGTATAGTAGACATTTCCTGACCACAATCTAGAGCAGAACTATAAATCAGTGGCTCTCTCAACAACCAGAATAATGACCCATCTCTCACTCGCCGCACCGTAAACAGGGACCAAACTGAAAAAAAAATCCTGTAAAATACAGGAAACAAATTCAGATTCATCAAGTTTGAATTCAGCCAAAACAAGGATCTATCCAGCCCCAAGCAGGCAGAGTTCTGTAAAATACAACAGGCTGCAGATTTCCAAGCGGAGTCTTCAGATCCGGCGAGAAGGTGCTGTACAAACTGTAAAAGAAAGGCAGCCGTCCTGCTTTGCAAATGCATAAGACCATGGCCACCAACCTCCTTAGGCAGATATAAAATGCTCTGTGGTACCCAGTGTAAATTGTCCCAAAAAAAATCAACCAAAATTGACTGAATCTTTGCCAACAGGTTTATAGGGGGATCCACACAAGCCAAACGGTGACAGAGAGAGGAAGCTACCAAATTGTTGATGATAAGAACACGCCCCTTGTAAGAGGTTAAAGCAAATAAAAATTTCCATCTTGCAAGACGTCCCTTAACAGCTTCAACCACCCCCTCAAAATTCCTTTGAACAGATAAATCATCCCCCAAGAAGACACCCAGGTACTTGAACCCTCCCCTGCGCCATGAAAAACCATCAGGTTCACCATGCAACCATCTCCCCACCAGTAAAGCTGTGCTTTTTGCCAAATTCAACTTAGCAGCAGAAACCAGCCCAAAATCCTCAAGAATTTTTAACAATTTATCAATATCCTCCTGACCATCGACAAGGACTGCTACATCATCAGCATAAGCTGACAACTTAAACACCGAATCACAGTTGGGGACTTGCACCCCACTTAGATCCCTCCTCAACCGCAACAAGAGAGGCTCGATGGCCAAGCTATACAGCATACCTGACAACGAACATCCTTGTCGAACCCCCCTGTGCACTTTCAAAGGAGCACTTAAGTCACCATTGACCATGAGGATACTTTCAATGTCACAATACAGGACTTTAACCATACAAATGAAATTTGGGCTGAAACCAAAGGCTGACAAAGTGTTCCACAAGTAGTTATGCTCAACCCGATCAAAAGCTTTTTCTTAATCAATGGAAACCACACCAAAGTCAAGATTAAAAAGCTTGCCAATTTCAAAAATATCTCAAATAAAAGAAATATTACTATGAATCAACCTACCCGGCACAAAATACGACTGGTCAGGATGGATTACCTGTTCCAAAACCTCACTTAATCGATTCCCCAACACTTTAGAGAGCAATTTGTACTCTGAGCAGAGAACTGACACAGGCCTCCACGACCTTATATCCATCAGGTCTCCCTTTTTCAGCAATAGAGTGAGCACTGCTCTGCGGCAGCTCAGTGGCAATTGACCCCTGGCAAGACTGTCCCTCAAGACAGTAAGCACATTCGTGCTCAACTCTGGCCAAAAGGCCTTGTAAAAGTCCACACACTGTAAAAAATCCAACTTCCAAAAAGTTTGAATAACTTAAATCTATTAGTTAACTGGACAATAAAACTCAAAAAAGTTGACTCAATAAGTGGAAATAAGTTGGTTCAAAAATTGTCTGACCAACTTAATTTGAACTGTTGACTGGATATGCACATGTAAGTTTACAAGCACACGTTGATTTAATAGTGCATACGTTGAAGCTCACTTGGAATGATAGCGCCATTTTGTTTGTTAGTCAAACGTGCAGCAGATCACAACGGACTTGAAATTTTAAAATGTCATTGTTCAAAGTAAGTAGCTTTATTCATTTTAT
>JAODKM010000118.1:28064873-28080770 GCA_026780845.1 Petrocephalus sullivani
TTGCAGGTTGGAGTTGTCGGGAGGCATCAGAGTTGACCATTGTATGGGTCTGGGGCAAAGCCGTTGCCAAGAGATCTTCAGTGCTGTGGGGTGCTTCCTACCTGGGGATCTCCTGCGTCTGATGTTGTGTCGCCACCCTGTGCTGCAATGAAGTTGCCTCTTCTCCACACTTGGTCTTGGCACGATGTATCTTCAGCCCTCTGGTGTTCTTACATATCTTGCCGCATCGGCATCTGGCCTCTGGTGCCTTCCCTGTCAGTGTGGTTTGCCTTCTCGTTAGTAAATTGGTGTTGTGCCATCACTACTCAGAACATTTTAATAATTGAATATCCAAAGCACGTCATGTACAGAGATACTCTTTTTATTCCTATGGCGTAGTATTGCAACTGTTTCCCATCATCAGCATCTCTACTGGTTGGTAAGTGTATGTCATATAAACTGCTTAAAATAAGTGATCTTCAACTATGGACAGAATTATCCTGTAAAATCCTATCATCCACATGAAGCATGCATATTTTTATTCAGTCAAAATGCAGTCCTTTAAATATATACATGTTCTTAACATGCACATACTGTCCAAGTCAAAACCGGCCTATTTTCAGCAGCAGTAAAAGCACAGAAAAATATAATCTTTTCAGAATCTTCCCAAAGTCATCCAAGTAAATATGACCATTTTTTACAGCTGATATGCATTTTTTTAAAAAAATTCTACTTAAGGTGAATTCTGACACAGTCTGGGTTCAAAAATGGTCATTGGGAGAAACATGAAACTTCTGTCATGGCTTCTGCCACGCTCAGCCCCGCCCTGCGTGTCTTTTCCCTGTGTTTCCCTCAGGCGTGGCTTAATCACCCGTACCTGAGTCCTGTTTAGCTTTGCCTTGCGTTTCTATCCCCTTGTTAACCCAGCACGCCTGCCTTGTGTTTGTTCCCTGATGTCCTGCCCTTTATTAGTTAGTCTGAGTCCTGTTAGCCCTGTCGGTTGTTGTCAGATGCTGTCAGTTGTTTTCGGCTCCCGTGTTTCCCTGATTCCCCCAATAAACGCCCGCAGCCTGCATGATAGGTCGTTCCTCCCGCCGCCAACACAACAGGCTTCTATCATGGTTGGACATTTAAAATTTGTCCCAAACTGAGAACGCCCATTCACAGCCTCCTAAACATCATATATTTTACAAAAAACAAACAAAAAAGTCAAATATTATATGTCAGTTTGCACAGACACAATAATTCCCTGTCAAATAGAAAGGTACTATTTTCTTGGGATTTAAGTGTGGTAAAAGTCTATTCAAAGGCTGAGCTAGGCTTTGGTGGTATAATGGTAATACTGTAAACTGCAGAATTTTGGGTAAATTCCTTTTTGGGCCTTTAGCAAGCACCCCGCCTCCCCGGTCATTCTTGAAAAGACAAAAAACACAGCCATTAAACCTGATTACAATGCCAACAAAGGTCTTGGACACATACAGCTAAAAGAGGAAGACTGGTTGGATCTTTGCCATATTCTACATAATTGATATTTAGATTGAAGATTCACCTACAACTCCTCTTTGATATTCAGTGAGCTAAACCTCAGTTGAGATAGAAGAAAAAACAGGAGGAGGCTGTTTTGGGAAGGGGCCTGGAAAAGAAATAATGCCCCCCTCATACCAAGACGGCAGCACATTCCCCATACGGCACTGTAGCACCATAATATTGTGTGGGAAATTTACATTTTTGTGTTGATTGTGCTACTTAAATGCTAACAGAAAAACATTATTTCCATCTTTTTGGTATGTAAAATGCAAATTGCACTTGATTTGTTTATGAATTCTTAGACATTTTTGGTTGCTTTCTGAAGTAAGTATTTAAAATAAGCAAAAAATATAAATCTCTTTGTTATAACCTCTTTAGGGAGAGATCATAATATAAACATTGTGATTGGCGCTTTCTGCTCTGTTTTTACTCAAATGTCAAACCAAAAGAGACCGTGCAGTGTTTAATTATGTATAACAAATGGAGTTTTATTTTAATAAAGGGAAACCAAGTGCTTAGGGGTTAATTAAGCTAAACTAAACAAAATAAAACTCAGTAGTACATAACCATATCTCCCTTTTCTAAACAAAAAATGATAAAAAGGGCATATAAATATACATCACAAATAAAGATGCAAACACCTCTGCGTCTATAATCAGAAGTTTTGGGTCTGATAGCGGAGAGTGGTCAGATAGCCTCCGATGGAAGATTACCCCCATCGTGATGCAGTACAAAGCAAAAGAATTACATCCATAATTCTTATTTTGACAAATAATAATACATTATAACGGTGTTGTGATGCATTGTAAACATGACTGTAATGTCATGCCTTTTTATAAATATTTATAGCCATGATTATAATGCTTCATGGATGCATGTGTTCATAAATTCATAATATGTGTCATGCCTTGCCTTCCTGACCCTCTCATTTTCTCCCTAGTGTGGCTAATGAACCATGCTTGTCACTTGTACAACAGAGTTGTCCCAGGGCGCTTTACAGTACATGGGTATGTTGAAATGCATTGCTATATGCCAGACAAAACAGAGTGGAACAGAGAAAATTAAATACATAGAATGAAAGAAAGACAGAAGAGAAAAAAAAGAAAAGAAAAAGCCAATTGACAATGGCGGAGAGGAACCAAAAACTCCCAAACAGGGAGAAAAAAACCTCTGGGGGTCCAAGTCCAACTAGCTACCCAACCCCCCTGGGCATGCTAACATTACAGAAAGCGAAAGAGTGAGCATGTTTGCTCAGAGTGAGAACTGTTGTTGGGAGCAAGCCCTTGAAGGCTGCCCCGGCGATGTTTTAGGTCATATCCACGACTTCACCCCATTCTGGGGACTGGACCAGGATTCCAGCTCAGACGGTCCCCACCCCGGGTACCATCCGGACATGTGGGAAGGCAAATGGCATGGATGGTCAGAATACGCACTGACACCTTAATGGATAGGAATAGTTGGCAAGACATGGCATGTACAGCAACACCAGTGGCCATAGTTATGTTGTGTTATGTGTTATTGGTCAGCTAAACTGAAGTAATATGTATTCAGACAAGATTCAAAGACTGAGACCGATTCGGCATTCCGAACAAAAGCTGGCAAACTATTCCACAATATGGGGGCCCTGTAATAGAATGCTCTACTGCCAACTGTTGCTTTATTTATATGTGGCACAACAAGGAGACCTGCATTCTGTGATCTAAGTGCGCAATGTGGCTTGTAAGCTTGGAGTAATTCAGTTAGGTAGGTTGGTACTAAACCTTTCAGTGCCTTATATGCAAGTAGGAGAACTTTGAATGCAGTCCTGTACCTTACAGGTAGCCAGTGCAGGGAACTAAGAGCAGGGGTTATGTGATCAAACTTCCTGTTCCTGGTCACAATTCGAGCTGCTGCATTTTGAATACGTTGCAAGGTATTTATTGTACGGTGTGCGCTCCCATATGATAAAGCATTACAATAGTCTATCCTAGTATATACAAACGCATGTATCAATTTCTCAGTGTCGCCAACCAACAGTAGTTGCCCATCATGTTGGGATTAAAGTGGCCTTGATATCTTGTTTCCATGAGCGAAATATCTTGATGGAATCTCTCTCCATGTTGATTGCTTTACATCACCCAGATTTGGTGGAAAGAAATCCAGATGGGAGTGGCTACCGTGTTTCTGATATACTGTTCAACATAGTTTTCAGCTCGCTCGTTTCCCAGAAAGTTTTGCACTACTAACACAAATGCATCCCAAGCAGCAAGTTCAAGTGGGTCGAGTAATGTTCTGAAAGTGGTATCACGAATGACTTTGTGAATTTTGGGTCCGACAAAAATTCCTGCCTTCAGTTTGGCATCAGTTTTTCTTGATCCAAATTTCTCCCGTAGGCTCTGAAAAGCATTTCCATCACGATCCATTGATACAACAACATTTTTCATAAGGTCCAGTTTTATATGGAGTGGAGGAAGGTAAACTTTCTGTGGATCAACCAATGACTTATTCTGTACATTGTACTGGCCAACTGTGTGTTCAGTTCTAGGAGGCCAGTGTCTTTGTTGGTAATTTTTGTCATCACGTCTATTCCACACGCACAAGAAGCACATGTGTTATTGATGTCAGCAGTCAAACAATAGATTCCTAAGGTCTTCACGCATATAAGCTATTATGCATGAATTTCTGTATAACTTAAGATACAGATGAATCAGCGCACTCAATTTAGTATAAAACAGCTCTTTTTACTCTGGTAGCAAAATCTTTGTTGTCCAGTGTAATCAATATTATGTTTTCTCGTGATGTTACCTAACAGCAGCATGTAGAGAGAAGACAGTAAAGGGCCAAGATCTGATCCCTGTGGTACTCCGTATTTAACTGATGACATAGACGAGTGCAATTATTCAACACTTGTACATATTGATAGCAATTAGTCAAATCGCCATTCCATACAACCCAACATCAAATTTAAGTCTGTGTAATAGAGTAAGATGGTCAACCGTATCAAAAGCTGCACTAAGGTCCAAGAGCAGTAGCACAGTCACACTGTCAGCATCAGTTGCCATTGAAATGTCATTTATGAATTTAATTGAGGCAGTTTCAGTACTGTGTCCTGGGCAAAAGCCTGATGGGAATCTATCCTGTGTGTTATGCGTCTCCAAGTATATAGTAACTGAAGTTGGGCAGCAACTATCTTCTCTAGAACTTTTAACAAAAATGGTACATTGGAAACGTCTGTAGTTGTTGAGCTCCTGAGGATCCAAATATGGCTTCTTCAGTAATGGTCTGATTACTGCTACTTTAAATTAGTCAGGCGCAACACCTGATGACAGGGATGCATTCATTATGGCAGTTATAGGTCTTGCCAGAGGTCCCAGAGATTCTTTAAGAAGCTTGGTGGGGATTGGGTCCAGTGGGCACGTGGTTGATTTGGTTTTAGTTATTATATTTATCAGCTCCTGTTCATTAATTAATTCAAAAGCATTAAGGGTGCGCCCACGTTCTGTTTGCGTGATAGTTAATTGTGAGCCCTTGAAGCCTATTGTTTGCAATTTTATCATTTAAGAAGTTCATAAAAAGTTCAGTATCAATATTACTCGGTAGCACATGTTCAGCCTTATTCGTTAGATGAGCTATAGTCTTAAAAAGGTAGCATGGATTGTTTGTGAAAACCTCTAAACCTGTAGACTTCCATTTGCACTCCAATCTACGACACTCCTGTTTGTAAGAGCGTGTATGATCATTAAACCAGGGAGTGTCTGGTGATTTTAGCGACTTTATTTTTCAAAGGTGCTGTATCATCTAAAATCTGACTAACCACTGTGTTAAGTGTGACTTTGATGACATCTGTACTAGACATGAAATTCACATTACTTACTGCATTTATAAATCGTAGGGAATTTAGGTGATATATTGTAATAATCTTCTCCACTATAGTTGCAGAGGGTAGCTGAATCATGAAGGTGATTAGAAAATGGTCGGAGACGGACTCGTTCAATGTACAGACTGATATATGATGAATAGAAACTCTGTGAGTTATAACCAAATCTAACATATGATTGTGAACATGTGTTGGTCTCGTTACATGCTGATAATATTCAACCAGGAGTCCAGGAGGGACAGGAAACTTTTACTAAAGGCATTTGTCTCTGCGTCCACATGTATATTGAAGTCTCCAAGTGTTATAATATTATCTAAATTAACAACTAAGTCAGTCAGAAATGGGATGTTTCTGTTATCCCCAGCTGGAAAGGGAAGGGTGATCGCCTGGATTGCAGCAATTACAGGGGCATAACACTGCTCTTTGTGCTGGGTATGGTCCTTGCTAGGGTCATCCTTAATAGGATCTGTGATCACTTGCTTGTCTACCAGTGACCGGAGGAGTCCGGTTTTACGCCTAAGAAGTCTACCATCGACCCCATACTGGCACTGAGGGTCCTCATTGAGCCTAAGTTATAATGTTGTACATCCTGAGACTTCGGAGGATGCCCTGAAGTTGTTGGGTGTCATGGCTGGCCTGTACACAGGTACTGTTAGTGCTGTGTGGAGTGAAGAAAGAACCTCTATGTTCTTTCCAGTTGATTCTGGGGTTCGTCGGGGGTGTTTTCTTGCTCCTACTCTGTTCAATGCTTGCATGGACTGGGTGTTAGGCAGGGCTGTGGGGTTCATTAGTTTCAGGGCTTTGGTTGGCAAAGAAAGATTTACTGATCTTGACTTCACTGACGATGCTGTGATCTTTGCGTTGTCAATGGAGGCTCTGAACAGGGTTCTTGAGAGACTGCGCGAGGAGTCTGAGTGTCTGGGTTGTCTTGCAAGTTTCCTGGGTAAAAACTAAGATCCAGGCTTTTAATGACCTCTTAGGCACAGCCATCAGCAGTGTGTCTGTTTGTGGGAAGAATGTCGACCGCGTCGAGAGGATCACTTACCTCGGCAGCGACATTCATTCATGTCTCTGTGCTCAAATGCAATGCAAAAATTAGGACTATGACAGCTAGGGTGTGACAGTAAATCAGCAAGGGTTTTCTCTAGTCATTACAATATTAACAATTCATTTATTATATTTTCCATAACCATGAAATATTATTAGTTAAATATGGAGGGCTATTAAACAAGGGTTAGGGTTAATAACAAAATAACAATATGGAATTATTTAAGACGGGTACAGCAGAGAATAGAACAGCTCTCTCAGTACGTACATTTCTATCCTTAGTTTTATGATACAAATAAAGACGTGTCCCTGATTTATTGAGGAAGGTGCAAACCAGGCAGATTTAAAAATACATTTTATGTGTGTGCCTAGCAGAGAAGCTGGAATTGTCGATGTGGATGGGGGTGGGGCTCTTCAATATTCCAGTGGGCCTAGTCGCCGATAACAACAATATTCAATCGGGCTAGGTTGATGATGACAGAAATATAGTATTTAAATGTACAGTACCTATAAGGAGGATAGAGGAGTAATTTTCCAAGAATTGGAAATCAACAAACCCGTCCCCCCTACCTCATTTATCAAACTCAGCATAAATTTCATTGTGAAAACATGCATTCACACAAAAAGAAAAAATGTGCAAGTACAAAATAAATTGTCTTCATCAAACTTGATTTTCCCCTTGATCAATGTACTTACATGACGAGCCTGAAAGCCTGTCCAGTTGCCACCTACACAAGAACATAAATGGTCAAAACAAATTAAACACATGCTCATGTAATATGAAAATCATGCCTTTCTGGTTGTGAAATCTAATGATTGCAGCTGTTTGTAAAAAAGAAAGAAGAGAAGAGTTAGAGGCACAATAAAAATAAATTTATCACAAGCCAGAAAATATATAATAATATATTTTCCAATTGTTTATTTATTACATCTTTAAATATTGTAGAGCTATTTCTAAGTTTTGCACTATTTTGCACATTCAGATTGCCAAATACCAAACTGTTGCGTACACCCTCCCCCCCAAGTTTCTGTAAATATATTTTTTCCTGTCAAATCCAAGTCTTGCATGTGTGTGCAACTTAAATGATAAATGAGGCCCCATGTTTCTGTGAGAGCTAGGATGTGAAGTGTTGAATGCAGTCGGTAACGGCTGGACTGGTAGTTCTGCAGTCCGCTAATAAGGGGGGTGCAGCCACAGGTTGTAGAGACACTGTATAAGATATGAGGCTTGGTTATCCTTGTGAAATGATGGCAAAAAAACTGTTGCGAGCAGGCAACGGGAATAAACTGGAAGCACATACTGAAAAAGTAAGGGGGAGAGGGTCAGTGCTTATATACCATCTAAGTGGATGAAAACGTCATTTTAATTCTCGCTCAGTGTACGTGCACAGATAGACTTGCTGGTCTTTACACAAGAAGAGTCTTCACACAACAGATGCTGCACACGGCTGATGCTTCAGCAGAGCTGAACTGCTAATAATGGGCCTTGCTTACAACTGAGGCCAGCAATTCAACTCACAAGACAAAGGCAGAGGGAGTTGCCTCAGAGTACCTTAGTACAGATCACCAGATACAATGCAAAAACAGCTACTAATCAAACAATTACCAAAGCTTCCAAACAGAACAGACGCTTTGAAAAAGTACAAACAAAAAAAAATCATTGCTAGGTCTCAGGAGGATATAGATCTTACTTATCTTTCTTCTTAAGAAAATATTTTGTATTTATTTGTAGGTTGTACTGCAGTGTTATTTTCTGCAATGTTATTTTTCCTTTGTTTTTGAAAACGAAGTGTATCTGTAATATAAATGTGTGTATCTGGGCATGTATGTTCAAGAAGTACATGCATATATCCCTAAATTTCCAAATATGTCATCCTGCACATCCACACAAAATTTGAGGATAACACTTGGGCCTGTACCTGCTTGACCAGGACCATGAGGAAGAAACCCAGAATGGGGCGCCAGCCCATCAGAAGGCAAACACATCATTCACAACTATGGACAATTTCGTAACTCCAATCATTTTTTATCGTTTTTGGACTGTGAAGTGAACCAGGCATATTTAGAGGAAACCCCACGACGACATACAGATGAAGCCAGGGAAAAGACATGAGCCGTCATCCGAGAGGTGTAATAACAGTGCTAACCACCATGCCACTGCACTGTAATTCTTGGGCCGTTATTAAAAAGCAAAATTAATGGCAAAATTAAGTTTAAGTGCTACTGTGTGAACCATGGTCACAAAGACATCTAACATCTGAGTAAGGCTGCTTGCTGAGACAGAGATACATGGCAAACCAAGCCAAGATAGATCCATAGATCCCACAGGGATCCATAGACTTCATTAGACTTCATAATGCATTATAATGGCTGGTATATGCATAAAGTATGCTTTATAAATATATATATATGCTGCATTATAAAGGTATCTATAGTGAATTATAGATGAGAGCTTCATATAGTTCATAACGCATAATACACATATAATGTGCTAAGCCTTCTTTATGACTGTGTTACAATGAATTATAAGAACAGTTATTACACTTTATGAATATAGGCTTCATTGAAAATGTTACCACTAAAGTTATAGTGTACACTAACAAATATTAAAAAAAATATTTATGTATGTTTTTATGTGATACAAATCTTTTTCAGCATTGTTTATATATATTTGGCTTTGGTGTCATCTGCGAGTTTATGTGATTTCCAAAAATATTCCCATTAAATTGCTAATTCATGGCCAACTTGCAAATAACCGAAATGGTGAATATCAAATTCATGAATCTGGAGCGACTGTTATGTTGCTTAAAATATGGCTGCTGTCCTTGATTCTTAGTAGGTAATTTGGCCATATTTACATATAAAGATGAAATGGCATAAATGCTGGGGGCACTTCTTGGGAGAAAAGAATAAGGTGCCTCTTTATGCAAGCATATGCAAGCCTTTTCATGATGCATTCATTACAAAAGGCATGGAGGAGGCTGCGGGGGAGGGGCCAAAAGCCAGCTTCATGAGGAAGACAAAGATATACTCTAGGTTGACTGTGAGCGCCCAGGCAGACAGAAACAAAGGGCACCAAGACTGCATGGCAGTGTTCTCCATTTCATTTGCGTGAACAGGAGAGGGAGCGATGAGAGAGAAAGCGTGAAACAGAACAGAAGGTGATGGGAGGGCTTATGTGCATGGATGAAGGAGGGGCAACCGAGAAAAGAGAAAAGAGGAGGGGGCAGCTGCTTTGGAGTATGCAGAGAGTGAAAGAGAGAGAGAGAAAAAGAGAGAGAGGCAGTGTTGACTGCTGTATTGGGAGGACACATCCTAATGCGACACAGCTACAGCTTTACCAAATCATCTCATACAGAGGGAGCAAGTAAGCAAGAAAGTAAGAAGGAGAGGGAAAGAAAAACAGCGATCAGTAGAAGAAATCACAGAAGCCTGTATAATTTAAAAAACACTCCATGTGGTCCCCTTTATTCCAGGACCTTCATGAGAACAGCATCATCACCCTGCCCCCTGCGCATGATTGTCAGTCAGCACGCCTTGTGTATTCTTCCTCGCCCAGGATTTAAAACAGCACTGTGGCCACGTTTCTGCTTTCATCTGCTGTATAAGGTCAGTGTGCACGCTCTAAAATCATTTTACTTAAGTTTTCTCTTCTCAAATGTCCATTGTTTGCAAAATAAGGTTTATAGCTATGGATGAATTTCATAATGCGGGCTGGGAGACATACGTGTCTGTGTGTGTGTGTGGGGGGGGGGGTGGCTACTTAAGGTGAGACTGCATGATCACTGATGATTTAATTTTATTTTAATGCATTTCAAGCATTTCATGCACATGAACAGCATTGGTAAAATTCTGTTATCCTTATTTACTTTCTACCTAGAGCTGTTTGAAACCACCTGCTCCTACTGCCTATTTAATGGTGACACAAACCTCATATTCACTATAATGTTCTGCAGTTCTGGAGCATCCATAAACCCTGTGGAGAGCTCGGGTTTCGTATCTGTCCATAGCTTGCATTGAAATATCAAGGGCTTCAAATATAGGGATATTGTAAGTTCCTTTTAGACCTTGTGCTGTCTCATTCCTGGCTAATGTTTCTCATTACAATACTGAGCTGATTGGCACCTCAGACATAAAATCAGGAGCACCATGGTTCCGGTCAAATAGTAGAGCTAGCTGCCCTCCCCCTCTCTCACCTCTCCTTATCTTGCTTTGCAAGTGAGGGATGATGGCTGACACCATGACAACTATCGGATGTCTTTTCCTGACGCAGTTGGTTTATGCATTTTGAAACTGTATAGTTGAAAAAGATTTGATTCTATATGAAGATGCTCTCACTATTGGTCATATCAAAAGATATATATATTGCTGAAAGCAAGCTGTTGGCAGTTGATGTATTAAGTGTTTTTAGTGGGGCAACTATATTTTATGTGGCACTTTTCATAGTAATAGATACCATATGGCTATGAGAGGATTTGTTGATCTTTGTAGTGGAGACTGTTGAACTATTACAGAAGATCCTGTAGATATGTATATGAAATGCAGTAATCACTCCTCAGAACAAAGCTTGCTTTAGACTAAATTTACCTTTAATGTCCAGGCTGTTTCTTCTTGCTTTGCTTAGATGTACTTTAAAGTCTCACTTTTCTCGCACTTACTTTTTTTCTTTGTTTTGCCAAATGTTTCCTTCTATTTCCCTTCTAAATAGAGCTGAACTGTTTTGATGTTTACTTTGACTTTCACTGATATTACTGATAAAATAAGACAGACTACGCTTTTGGTTAAACGTGTGCCACAATGCCTACTTTTATTCTAAGCTATCAGGTTATTTAAAACTGTGGAGACAAAGATTTTTATGAATTCCTTATTCTGTGACTGCAAAGTTATTGAATGTGAATGAATGAATGTATGTTACATTTTTTATATAGTACATTTCCAAAACACCCCATATAAAAGCAATGGGGAGCCACTTGGCAAATTCAAACCAAGTCAACTGTAATTGAATATTATCCACTCAACATGTTTAACACAAGGTTTAAATTAGAATCAAACATCCTTCATTATGACATTTTGTAGACTTGTAATGGGAGATTAAATGTCAGTTCATCAGATGCCTCTGACCTGACCACCTCAAATTTGCCTAAAAAAATTCCAAGGGGAAGATATACTGATAGGAAAAGTAGAAACTGTCCCTACTGTTATTAGTTTTCTCAAAAAAATAAAAATTAAAGGACAGGGGTGGCAGAGCTGGGCTACTGCCCTATCCTGGGTTGTTCCCTGCCTTGCGCCCGTAGCCTCCAGGATAAGCTCCAGATTCCCCTGAACAGGATAAGCAGTTATGAAGTATGGATGGATGATTGGATTGATGGATGGGTGGTTTTAAGGCCTTTTTCTTTTTTCTGTGCAAAAATCTTAGGCAGTCACAAAGCATGTTTCAATGATCTTGGTGTAAGTCTATGACATTATACCTCTCAAAGAGGTACCCCACATTGTCTAATCAATACCCCATTTAGTTATTTTACAGATCAAGTCAGTTAATTAATTGGGCTGGTGGAGAAATTTAACAAATACATAAAATAGTTGCGGGCACCTAAGGGGATGTTTAGGAACCAAAGAGTTGATCTAGCCATCCAACAAGATATCAATAATGTTCTGATGAACAGATGAAATTTTGATTTATTTTTATTGTGTTACTGTTAATTTGCACATATTGTAATGTTAAATTGTGTAATAAATATGGTGTAATATCTTGGAAATGGAGTAATAACATTGTGTTAAAGTGCATTTTTTTGGATTGTATTTTACCCAGTCATAAGAATCACTGTGTGAAATTTAAGCTCTCTATCTTGAAAACTTTTAAGTGTTAGAATATTCACTCAGAGACACTGAATCAAAAGTATTTGAAAAATTCAAGTTGGGAAAATGAGGGAGACCACCATCACAAATTTTGGAAATAATATCAACAGAAACTTCCCACAAGAGAAATTTGGATTTTGTACTTGGTGTCATGCCAGGCGAACATAACACTGGATGATGCGTTTTCTTCTTTTCTTATGAAAGCATTCATCTGAGTTTGACTATTTCAGGCAATATTCTGCATCTTGTACATGTGAAGCTGTATATAAAATATCAGTCTCCTACCTTTAAAACTGAGGTTTCTACAGTGTGATTTCTGCACAGTCATTTTTTATGGAAATTCAAGTACTCAGCATTATATGTCAGACCCAAGGTGCATTCCTGAGAGTCCATATTCATAGTCATAGTCCGAGATATTTACCCTATAAAATTTGAATGACCTAGCTAAAGTATTTCAGTAGATATTGCGGTTCAAAAATCCCCTCAATACATGATGCTAGAAGAACGGTCTAAAAACACCTCCACCACCATCTCTTAATTATTATATATATATTTTTTGAGAAACTTTTGAGATATTTTTCCTATTGAGAAATATATCTTCTCTCTGCAATTTTTTTTCAGCCAAATCTGAGTTGGTTAGGTGGAAAATCTATTAGTTAAATCTGATTAATTGATAGAATAATCTTAAATATAAATCGATAAGTAACAGTATGTATTGCACAACTTAAAATGAATCAATTACGCTACAGTAACATAACATAATATTGACTCTTCTTTTACGCTGCTAGTTTTCAGTCTTGAGAGAACCAGTCATCCATTCCAGTATAGGTTTGTGTTAAATAATATTTTTAATAGTTTTTGAGCATGGATGCTGAAGCAGGGATGCTGAAGAGCATAGGCTGTGATGCCATCTCAGAATACTCAAGAAACATCCCTTTGTGTTGAGAGCACTTGTGTGTAACTGAATGATGTAACTAAAAGAGGTCCCTTGTGAAGAGGTCCGTTGTGACACAGCCATGTCAGCCTTGGGTTCAGTTCTTATTCTTTTCCTTGTACTAATGACTGTGCCACTAAATGCACTGTTTTCATGATGGCTATGAAACCAGTGTCCCTGAGAAAACTTTTGCTTTAAACATATAGCTCAAAGCAGCAGAGATTTTAGGAACTGTAGCAGCTTGGACTGAAAACTGGTTAACAGACAGGAAGCAGCAGGTAGTTATTAGAGGCACAATGTCTCAGTAGGCTTGCATTCATAGTGGGGTACCCCAGGGTTCAATTTTAGGAACACTATTGTTCCTAATTTGCATAAATGACACTAATGTATCTAGGAAATTGGATAAATTTGCAGACAACACCAATGTGGGGGGTGTAGTTGATACTGAGCTAGTTGCACAGAGGCTACACCAGGATCTTGATTTAATTTGAGACTGGACTGGTACCTGGTACTTGCACTGAATAAGGAAGCTTTTAAATAATTAAAGGAAGCCGTTTTACAAGAAAGATCTTGGTGTGCATGTTGTGCTTCCATGTTCCACAATTGCAAAAGTGAGACAAAGTAGCCATAAAAGCCAAGATGTTGGGTTATATCTCTAGGTGTGTGGAGTTTAAGTCACGGGAGGTGATACTAAGATTATACAAATCCTAGGTAAGACCACACCTAGAAGATTGTGTGCAGGTTTGGTCACCTTGACTTAAAAAGGATATTGCTGCTTTAGAAAGGGTTCAACGTAGCACTACAAGAATGATTCCTATTCTTAGAGAAATGTCTAATTAGTAGAGGTTAGCAGGGCTGAATCTGTTCAGTCTTGAGCAGAGGAGAATAAGGGGGGGACATGATCCAGATAGATATAAGATTCTAACAGGTCTGGATGCTGTTGAAATAGTTACTTCAATATTATTTCAAATACAAGTACTTGTGGCCAAAGGTAGAAATTAGTGGGAGAACATTCTGAACTTGATTTGAGAAAACATTTCTTTACACAGCGTGTAGTTAGCGTATGGAATAGTCTTCCTAATAGTGTAGTGCAAGTTAAAACCTTGGGTTCTGTTAAATCAGACCAAGATAAGATTTTAACAGCTTTAAGCTATTAGTTGAATTCTCCCCAAACAAGCTTGATGGGCCGAATGGCCTCCTCTAGTTTGTAAATTTCTTATGTTATTAAAGGACTGGGGCATACCTGCATGAATGCCGAGCAGCAGAAAGAAGGGGAAGAGCCAAAGAAAATTATGAAACACCACACCACCTAAAGCATCATTGAATGTCCTCCTCTTGTTTTTAAACTTATGTTCTTAAATTACAATTTTATTAAGCATTTTAGAGTCTAAGGATATTGTCACACTTGGGGCTCTATTTTGAAGATCTAACGCGAAGCGTAAAGCAAAAGGCGCAACTAATATTTATGGATGTGTCCAAATCCATTTTGCTATTTTGACAGTGAAAAAAAACTTTGCACCAATGTAAGGAGAAACAAGCTTTTGAGAGGCCCTTTGAGAAATAATTCATACTTGGTCTCACACACAGCATCACAATCTCACACATACACCACTATACTCTTACAAAAACACTACTATACCCCTCATACATACACCACTAAACATTTACAAAAACAATACTATACTCTCTTACATGAACAAGTATACTCTCTATTTAGATGCATTTAATTGTTTTGCATTCGCTGCAATAATCCTTGGCCATCTTAGAAAATCCACAGTAAATTACCATCTTCGAGGACACAAACATCAGAAGGCAGCGGAGAGTTAGAATACGGGAAGGCAGTAGGGTGACCAGATAATCCATGTCAGGAAGGACACTTTGAGCTACTTCAGGTTTTACAAACTACTTTAAAACTGAAAGGCTCCTGTGCTTGGCTAAATAGTTCAGTTCTTCTTGTGCTTTGATTGGTTTGTTTCGTTAATTGAAAGACTCGTCCAGCTGTTTCGCATTTAACATTACTGATGCGTGCATGATTATAGGAGACTGACCAATCAACACGCAGCAAGAACGCAGCGCTTAAGTGAAATCCAGGTCCTTTTAATTGAAATGGTAGTTTACAAATCCTGTCCTAGTTCGAAGTGTCCTCCTTGACATGGATTATTTGGTCACCCTAGAAGGCAGTAACAGATAACGACAGCAGCAGCCGAACGGAACAATGTAAGAAGCGGTCATATTATTTGTTATAAGATAGCAAGATTGTTCAAGTCGCAGAGCTAATGCTAGCTCACCGAATAGAATGAGATAACATTTGCATTTAGCATGCTAATGTAACCAATTGTAATATCACTTAATCTGAATATGTAATATTATATATGTATTGTTGGGTACATTTCTTCTTGTGCTTTGACTGGTTTGTTTACTTGATTAAAAAACTCATCCAGCTGTTTCACATTAACATTAGTAATGCATGCATGACTATAGGAGGCTGACCAATCAGCACACAGCAATAATGCAGCACTTAAGTGAAATCCAGGTCCTTTTAATTGAAATGGTAGTATACAAATCCTAAATCCTAAAGTCCTAGCTCAAAGTGTCTGGGATGACATGAATTATCTGGTCAATCTAGTTAAAGTGAAAAAACTGGTAACTGATGTAAATTAGAAAGTTATTTTCATGTTGATATGCGTAATCTTGTAAG
>JAODKM010000118.1:28086908-28101811 GCA_026780845.1 Petrocephalus sullivani
ACCCCTCTTGTGCACTGAGCATGATCATGACAAAAGAATTTCCCTCGGGATAAATAAAGTTATTTCTTATCTTATCTCTTCTCTGAGTCCCCCTCAAATGACAGAGTTTCTCACCCTATCTCTAAGTGAGAGCCCAGCCACCATGCAGAGGAAATTTATGCTGCTTTTATTTGCAATCTTGTTCTTTCGGTCACTACCCACAGATCATGACCATAGGTGAGGGTAGGTACGTAGATCGACTGGTAAATCGAGAGCTTTGCCTTTCGGCTCAGCTCCTTCTTCATCATGACGCATTACTGCTGATGCCGCACCGAACCGCCTGTCGATCTCCCACTCCATCCTTCCCTCACTCATAAACAAGACCACGAGATACTCCTCTTTAACTTAAACGTGGGGAAGGACCCCCTCCTCGCCCCGGAGAGAGCACTCCACCCTTTTCCGGATGAGGACCATGGTCTCGGATTTGGAGGTGCTGATTCTCATCCACACACTTGGCTGCGAACTGATCCAGTGAAAGCTGAAGGTCACGATCCGATGAAGCTAACAGAACCACATCATCTGCAAAAAACAGAGACCTAATCCTGAGGTCACCAAACCGGACACCCTCAACGCCCTGGCTGCGCCTAGAAATTCTGTCCATAAAAGTTATGAAAAGAATCGGTGACAAAGGGCAGCCCTGGCGGAGTCCAACCCTCACCGGAAACAAGTCCGACTTACTGCCGACAATGCGGACCAAGCTCAATGGAGGCGTGGCACATGGCCCATTTGGACTCAATGACATGGGCGAAGTTCTGCTGGAGGTAGGAGTTGAAGCTCCTTCTAACAGGGCATTCCACCAGACATTCCCTGCAGACCCTCACAATGCGATTGGGCCTCCCAGGCCTGACCAGCTCTCTCTCCCACTAGCGGAACCAACCCAACACCAGGTGGTGATCAGTTGACAGCTTCACCCCTCTCTTTACCCGAGTGTCCAATACATGCGGCTGCAAGTCCAATGACACAATCACAAAGTCGATCATCGAATTGTAACCTAGGGTGTCCTGGTGCCAAGTGCACATATGGACACCTTTATGTTTGAACATGGTGTTCATTATGGGCAATCTATGACAAGCACAGAAGTCCAACAACAATACACCACCCAGGTTCAGATCGGGGGGGGCATTCCTCCCAATCACGCCACTCCAGGTCTCACTGTCATTTCCCACGTCATTGCCCAGGAGGAGCGCTCTCCAATAAGCACAAATAACAGTCAGGACCCGTCCCCCCTCGTCCACTGGGGTAAAGCCCAATGTGCAGGCGCCCAGCCAGGGGGCAATAAGTACGCCCCCCCCCCTGCTCAGCGCCTCTTCTCACGAGCAACTCCAGAGTGGAAGAGGGTCCGACCCCCATCAAGGAGACTGGTTCCAGAGCCCAAGCCATGCGTCGAGGTGAGCCTGACTATATCTACAGTAGTCGGAACCTCACAACCTCACTCCATCTCCGTCAGGGAGGTGACATTCCATGTCCCTAGAGCTAGTTTCTGCAGCCGGGGATTGGACCGCCAAGGTCCCCGCCTTCGGCCACCGGCCAGCTCATACTGCACCCGACTCCCATGGCCCCTCCTACAGGTGGCGAGCCCATTGGAGGGGGGACCCACGTTCCTGCTTCGGGCAGTGCCCGGCCAGGCCCCATGGGTGCGGGCCTAGCCACCAGGCGATCGCCATCGAGCCCCTCCCACAGGCCTGGCTTCAGAGGGGGGCCTTGGTGACACTCGTCTGGGCGAGGGAAAACATAAATCACTGTTTTTGCTCATCATAAGGTGTCTTGTGAGCCGTGCTTCATCTGGTTCCTAATATATGATACTATACTATGTAAGGTTTACATGAAAAAATAATATAGTGTATGTATATGTTCCTATTCATTTTTTTGGACAGACTTGTTTCTCAGCAAGCTGGTTTCCATAAGCAAGAATGGCTCGACTGGTGTGCCTAATCTGTGTGAGCTCATTAGCGCTGAGCTATGCCATGGGTAAGTCTATTCTTAATCTCTTTCCTTGAACCTCTTGTTCAAGTCAATAATTTCCTTGGTTTTATGCACCAAGTGTATTTCTGTGGCCTGCTGTATGTTTGCACCGATACCAACTTGCTCTTTGTGTACATACAAAAACTTCAGTCAATATAACGTGCCAAAAATGGGAAAGCCTCCACCCAAGAATAAAAACGTTTTGTTTCTTTCAGAATTAGTAGGTACAAAGAATTTTTCTATGGCTTCCCTTTTCCCTTCAAATACATGTGCAAGTACTGTAACTTATCACTTGTTGCCATCATCTGTATTTGACAACCATCAAGTACAGCATCATAGTGTGCAACATAATGCTCAGCGGATATTCAGATACATAAGGAAACCCACACATCCAAACATTTTTCACACAACACAAATAACTATAAATGAATCCAGAAGTGCCTCATGGTTTTATCCTCATGGCTGGAGTATTATTTCCATTTATATATACCTTTTACACATACATCACATTTAAAGGCAAATACGTATTATAGTAGTCTTACATCTCCCTTACCTTGATAAAAAAAAAGTACACTGTCATATTACATACATAATTAGCTTTTGTCAAGAAAAATATTCAGAATATTACCTGCATCTGAGATTCATTTGCTTAGCATATTCATTTTGACATTAACAGTATCAAAGTCAAAGTCAGCTTTATTGTCAATTCTGCCACATGTACAGAACACACATTCTTCATCTATCTAGACTACTGTACAAAAATTTAGGGTCAGTTTCCTTGTTTTCAATGAAGAACAAAAAATGAAATGACTGAGCAGAAAATGGTACAAAATGAAAAAGAAAGTCATTGACAAAGTTACAAATAATGATTTTTACTTGAAAAAAAAGTTTCCTAAAAAAGTGATAGCATTCTTCAACATCCCTTTCACCCTGAACAAATATCCCACTTTACCACCACCAAAGCAGCCTCAGACCATCACATTGCCTCCTCCATGTTTAACAGATGGTGCCAAGCACTCCCCTAGTATCATTTCATTTGGTCAAACTTGGTTTCACTGTCCATAACAGAAACAGACATAACATCCTTTTCCCCCCAGTCTTTCTGTGGCCAGTGTCTGTGTTGTTTTGCCCATCTCATTTTTTAATTAATTATTATTATTATTATTATTATTATTATTATTATTTACTACTACTACTAATTGGCCATTCACAGGCAATTTTTTTTGCAACTCTCCCTAAAAGGCCAGCTTCCCAGAGTCACCTCTTTACTGTAGATGTTGAGACTAGTCTTTAGCAGGTGCCATTTAATGAAGCTGCAAACTGAGGAGTTCTTAGGCAAACATTTCTCAAAGTACACACATGAAGAAATGTATTGTCTTACACAATTGTGCACTGGAACCTTCCACTCCTTTCTATTGCAGTTACAGCCAGTTTGTGCTGCTCTGTGAAGGGAGTTTTACACAGCATTGCAGGAGATATTTAGTTTCTAAGCAATTTCTTGTATGGAATAGCCAGATGAGTTTCAGGAGACAATTCTTTGTTTCTGGCCATGTTGAGTCAGTACTCAAACCTACATTTGCTGATGCACAAAGAAGGCCAGTTTTATTGCATCTTTAATCAGTGCAACAGTTTTCAGCTGTTAATTTAGTTCATTACAAAAGGGTTTCTAATGATTAATTAACCTTTTAAAGTGACCTGCATTAGTGAACACAGCATTCCATTGGAACTCAAGACTAATCGTTGCTGATAATGGGCCTCTCTACATTTTTTCAGATATTCCATTCATTAACAGCCATTTCCAGCTACCCTAGTCATAATTAATTAACAAAACAATTACTTTCTTTCAAAAATGAAGACATTTCTAAACTACCATAAACTTTTGAATAGTTAGCTATACTGGCTATGCTGTACTTCTAGACAGAAGTATTTCATTGCTGAAATTCTCATGTGTTTTTTAATACCTAAGCTACCATCATACATTTTTTCTTCCTTTGCATTTAGCAAACACACATACAGTGTAAATTAACATACAGCTAGTTAATATCATCAAAGTATCAATAAAAGTCAGCAGGATTTTAATATTCTGTACCAAGAATAAAAAGAACTATACATCAAAGGACAGAGAATGTACTGCTCAGGTTCTCCATGCCGCAGGTGGGGAGGTGTGTGTTTCAGGCCACGACAGTGGTCCGGTATTTGAGGAGCAGCCTTCCAGTCTGGTTTTTCCAGAAGGGCTGACTGAGGAGAAGGTCACCCTAGCCTGTAAGGCCAGAGCTAGTCCTGCTGCCACATACAGGTAAGGTGTCCAACTATGTTATTTAAAAAACAGTACAGCTATTAATGCAGATTACAGCTTCTTGAAACTATGCGGTACATAACCTTCAGTTGCCCAACTATTGCTAATCTATAATAATATCTCCAAAAATCAGAGTACAGGCATCAGAGGTACAAGTCAAAATTTCCCAGAATAATTTGCTAGTTTATTTTAATTATGTAATTCACTCAAAACAAATATCGTGAAAGACTACCCTATTATCAAAATTTAGCAATAATGCATTTTTGCTAAGAACAATACAGTATACAACATCCAAGAATCCAGTTGTCCAAGAAACCCTGCAATCATCAATCACAAGGACACTCAATTAGATTAGATTCAACTTCATTCGGAGAAGATGAATAAATGACATCCATTGTATCATGACACACAAATGAAGAACTCAATGGCAGGTGTAATAACGAAAAGGAGCTTTTTTAAATAAAACTGGAAACAAGACCACAAGAGGTCAAGAGGAGAAGACTATTACAGGGAAGGGCTCAAGCAACATGAGGTAGACATTAATGACCGAACTGAGGCTGCACTTAAATACAAAGACTAACAAGAGACAATAAGCAACAGACATGGCTCATTAGAGCTACATCAGAAAGGAGACAGGAGTCTCAGACGGACATGATGGTTACATATTATACGAATGAATGAAAAAAGAATTAAAAAAGGCTGAAAAGGTTCTAGCATTGATAATACAATACTATAGACAGAAAAGAAGAAAAATTTTAATCTTATAATGGCACGTGTGCAATAAATTTGCTAAATTTAAAAGTTAAATTGTAATTGTAAATTGTATGTATGTATATATTTTCTTATTATATATATATATATATATATATATATATATTCCTGTAATGTAAATGTTAGGTATTTCATACAGACTTACACATTCTGCTATTAGAAATATTTGTAAAGGTCTGGCCAAAAAGTCAGTAAAAAGTCCATTCTTGTGATCTTCGTCACTTCTACAAATAAATGCAAGCAAAACCAATTAACAATTAATAATTAAAGCAGACACTCTGAAAATATGCTCTATCTGTCTATTTAGGTGGAAAGTGAATGGGACAGATGTGCCACTGGAGAATAAAACACGGTACAGCCTGGTAGCAGGAAACCTGTTGATTAGCAGCCCACAGTACAGAGAAGATAGTGGCTCTTATCAGTGCCTCGCCATCAATCGCTGTGGCACGATCATCAGTCGAGCTGCAAACCTCAGATTTGGCTGTAAGTCTATTCTCCAGCACCCTGGAAACTTTGGAGAGTATCACATAAATAAGACTTAAGCTGCTGTGTTGTAGTAAGTCAGTAATAAAATATTATTTTGCAATAATTTATTTGCTATTGACATTTTTCAGCATGTTTTCAAGCATGTTTTCATTTAAGTGATATTTTAGAATTATTCTATTTGCACCCATACATGTAGATCTGTATTTTAATCCTATATCCCTTCTGTGATGCTTGTCTGTTTTATAATATTTTCTGGCTTGTTTTTCTCAGACCTCCATGACTTTCCCCCAGATGAAAGGAGTCCCCAAACAGTATATGAGGGGGCAGGAGCTACTCTTACCTGTCAACCACCTTCCCACTACCCAAGTATGCTCAAAACCCTTCCAGTTAACACTACAGGGAAATAGTTTTTTTTTCGGGAGTCACATATATAGTGAGAAGGATTGGGATCATATTATCACAGTATCAATTTTTATTGTATTTTCTATAATTCATTATTTTCGTTATAGACTCATAACGATTATTTTTTTGACATATCCTACACTTTCACTGTCTTTACTTATCCCCTTTCCACAGAATGTAAAAGTAAGGACCTGTAAGGTCACATTTTGAGGATCCTGGTCATAAGTCTAAACTTTAAGAATTGTGTGTCCCTAACTGTATCAATTATTTATTTTAGCAAATGAACCTCCAGTAATAATTTATACAATGAATTATTGCATATACAGAGTTGTAAGTATATGTATACAGTATATGGAGGCTATCATCATGCAATAAGCCACTTTCTATGTGTGTTATCTTTGTTACATCTCATCACATTATATTTTGCATGCAATAATCAACAGGGCTGTAGACAACAGGCGAAACATTTGACCAGACGCTAGCTTTTCGGTACTATATAGACATTTACTTAAGCCCACAGTTTGGTAAGCAGATTAGTAACGCACCTAAAATATTTATGAGACATATTATGATGCCCAAAAGTTAGTAATCTTAATAAATTCTGCATATCGTTATGCTTAATAAACGTGGTGGACTTTAAACTGCAAAATGTACCGCCACGCAACTGACGTCTTTTTACCTTGTTTATTCACAATGCTCAAAAAATTTAAGAAACACTTTGAAAACATCAGATCTCAATGGGGAAATCATGTTGGATATCTACACTGATATGGACTGGGTATGGAATGTGTAGGAATGAAAGAATGCCACATCATTTGATAGAAATTAAAATTATCAACCTACAGAGGACTGAATTCAAAGACACCCCGAAAAGTGAAAAAATTATGTGACAGGCCATTCCATTTTGCCTGAATTTCATTGCAGCAACTCAAAATCATACTAAGTAGTTTGTAAGGCTCGCAAGTGCTTGAATGCATGCCTGACAACGTCGGGGCATGCTCCTAATGAGAGCATGGATGGTGTCCTGGGGGATCTCCTCCCAGATCTGGACCAGGGCATCACTGAGTCCTTGGATTTAGGTCAGGCGAGCGTGGGGGCCAGTCAATGGTATCAATTCCTTTATCCTCCAGGAACTGCCTGCATACTCTTGCCACATGTGGCCGGGCATTGTCATGCACCAGAAGGAACCCAAGACCCACTGCACCAGCGTAGGGTCTGACAGTGGGTCCAAGGATTTTATACCGATACCGATACAATCAAGATGCCATTGTCTAGCCTGTCTCCCTCCATGGATAAGCCTCCCCAGACCATAACTAACCCAACACCTAACTGGTCATGCTGAACAAGCTGAGCTGTTACAGGCAGTATAACGTTCTCCACAGCTTCTCCAGACCCTTTCACGTCTGTCTCATGTGCACATGGTGAACCGGCTCTCATCTGTGAAAAGCACAGGGCACCAGTGGCGGACCTGCCAATTCTGGTATTCTATGGCAAATTCCAGTCATGCACCACGCTGCTGGGCAGTGAGCACAGGGCCCACTAGAGGACATTGGGCCCTCAGGCCACCTTCATATAGTCAGTTTCTGATTGTTTGGTCAGAGACATTCACAGCATTTTGTAGGGCTCTGGCAGTGCTCATCCTGTTCCTCCTTGCCCAAAGGAGTAGGTACTGGTCCTCCTGATGGGTTAAGGACCTTCTACAGCCCTGTCCAGCTCTCCTAGAGTAACTGCCCATCTCCTGGAATCTCCTCCATGCCCTTGAGACTGTGCTGGGAGACAAAGCAAACCGTCTGGTAATGGCATGTATTGATATGCCATCCTGGAGGAACTGGATTGCCTGTGCAAACTCTGTAGGGTCCAGGTATCGCCTCATGAAAACAGTAGTGATGTTTATTGTAGCCGAATGCAAAACTAGTGAAAAACAGTCAGAAAAGGTGAGATGGGGAAATGTCAGTGGCCTCCACCTGTTAAACCATTTCTGTTTTGGGGGTTGTCTCACTGTTGCCCTTCTAGTGCACCTGTTCTTAAGTTCATTAACACCAAAAAAGCTGAAACTGATTAACAACCCCCTCTACTACTTAATTGAGCATATCAAGATCCCAGAAGTTTCACTCACTTGATGCAATACTCTGATTAAAAAGTGTTCCTTTAATTTTTTTGAACAGTGTATTTTAAAAGATGTTGTGGTTGCTGTGCTCCTCCTTTCTTCTTGGGCTGTGCTCAAAAAATCAATACGGCAAAATACTGTGACATACTCTTAGACAATACACGCATCAATAGAGAAGCTGCTATATCGATATAACCAGTTTAAGAATTTTTGTTTGCTAGATTATCCAGTGGTGTAATGGCAGTTTTGAAAAAGAAACACTATAGTGCAGTGTGCAATATAGCCATAGGCTGCCAGCCAGGGGTGTAGGTTTCATATTAACATTGGGGGGGGCAAGTATATTGGGGTCAGAGGTGTGATGTCATGTCGCCTTTTAAGGAGATTCTGTAGTCGCATGTTGCCCTGCATTATGATACGTATTGTGTTGTGACGTTGTTGGCAATACCCAGCCTTACTTTCTTCACCACCACTTATTGCACTCAAGCATACCAAATCATATTATGCTAAAACAGTCTTATGTGGTGTGCTCTGCTAACCAAATTTAATAAAGACACGCCCACTTTATACAGATTACTAACTTTTGGGTGTCACAAAATACATCTCATTAATATGTAGCTGTTTAGTGTGCTTAACAAATTGTGGGTTTAAATAAATGTCCATATAGTACCAAAAAAGCTGGCCAAATGTTTCGCTTGTCATCTGAAGTAGAGGCCGACCAATATGGGTTTTTCTATAGCCAATGCCGATGTTTAGAAGTCAGGGTCAGCTGATGGCCAATATATATATATTTTTTGGGCTGATAATTAGACATTTTCCCCTCTATTTGCATGATAAAATATCACACTAATAATACTAAGGATACACAAAATTTCTAAACCTAACAACATTTATTGAACACTGACTTAAAACATTATTGTAAACCTAAACATAAACGTAACATAAATAAAACTTAAAAATAATCCCTAATTTACCACACCTGCTACAGATAATCATATCATTTTGTAGCGTGTTCATATAGCTGGCTCTAATACTGAGATGCTACAAAAGGATCTAATTATTGGTATCAGGTCTGCTAAATTAGTATTAGTACCTATGCTCTGCTGGGTGGGGCAGCCCTGAGATAGGATCATCAAAACCTATGAGAAACTGGCAAAAATGAGCCAACGAGATGCAGCAACGAGTTAGCTGTTACAATGAGCTATATTTTGTGTACTGTACTGTGTTGCACTATAACGAGTATCTGAATTATACACAGTTCAGTAATTTAACTTGTACAGTACAATATACTGTGTATAATTCAGATATGCTATAATACAGTCTGGACGATACTGTACATAAAATATCACTTATTGTAGTTTCGCTGCTGCACCATGTCGGTTTGTTTCTGGTAGCCCCAGGTAGCTACCCAGATGCAGACACATTACCGGGAGGCAAAAGAGGGCAATCAAAGTAAAACTAAAAATTACATATTTTGAAAACCATCTGAAACAGCATTTAAAACGCTTTCAAAATACAGTACAACGCTGTACTATATTTTGAAAGAGCCAATAAAATTCAGTAAATGGCGACATTGTCCATTTTATTACGTCATACATAATAAATAAATAAATAAATACACAAATGTTAATTAGTTCATAATCTGCCTAAGACATGAAAAGAAAAAAAAAACGGTCAATATGATCATCTGCTTATATCAACTATATTTATATATACACGTATATGAACTGCGGTATTTTTACCGCATGATATAGGCAAGAGTATGATAGTATGATATAGGCAAGATTATAACTGACAGTAAATACACGGCTACATCTGCCTTTGAGAACAGTGACAATACATTATTATTTCATTTTGCAGTCCCTGAATAATAGCATGATGGAAAATACAGATTGATGTACTGGCGTCTTACGAAAGGATGTATTGGGGTTTGAGAGTACACCAGGCACTGACAGTTCGATCGTTTTCTCCCAGACAAAATTGTTGTAAACATGGAAATGAGTTCTGTGGTCAATTACTTTTCCTCAAAGACCCGGATTGTGCGTCTCAATAATTTGAAATTGAATTGTGAGAGTTGAAATTGAATTGGGAGAATTTGTAAGTATAGAGCGTTGCATTATTCAAATTGTGCAATTCAGATTCAAATACAGACAATTCTGATTCAGTTTGTACAATTCATATTAAAATATACCTGATTCAGATTCAGTTTTTAGTGGCACAAATATCAGCCAATACTCTTTACTCTACTAATCATATTTGAGTCCTCACATGTTGCAGATATTGTACCTGGCCTTTCCTAGTGTTGGCTCAGTGAAATGCTGCCATACAGGATTAGATTTTTGTTCATCCATCAGACAGCAATTAATAAAACAGAAGAAAAAATACAAAGTTAGTATTTTTAGTATCGTAACTAAGTGCATGATGGTATGATGAGTAGCGTACAAGGCCCAAAACCTTTCACTAACATGTTGTTAACAGACAGATAGCTTACAAGCCAAATTCTCAATCACAATCTAGTGATCGCAAAAAATAAATAAAAATAACTGTTGTATTACACAGCCTTGTATGCAAGGACAACGTAAGCTCCTAGTGATTCAAACATTATCGACGGATACTCCCTTATGAAGGATAGACAGGTTTAATGAGGAAACTGACTGTGGGAGGCTTATTAATTGAGACATCTGACAAATTGTTTGAATCTCTGCTCTCAAATGCAAACAAGTTGCTTAGAAGGACCATTGTCAGCATCAGCTCCAGTGAAGAGTAACCACAGTTTTGAACAAACAGTTTCATCCACCATTCATTGTTCTGAGCAGCTCTGTGTCTCCAAACACGGTCCTGTCTGTGAGTGGGGTGGAGTAACGTGGCTCTCACACACGCTGTAGTGTTTGAGAGAGCTGCTTGCTCTGCCCCACTAATACAGAGTGAAATTCTCCGACACAAGATAAAAAAACATCGGTCGATATGATAAAAATTAGTGCTGCGGATATTAGGCTCAAGGAATTTTAACGATTAAAAAAAAAACATCCTGTGAGCCCTCAAGCAAGCACACAAAACTAACTGTCAGAATCAAATTAATGCTACCTGAAAACTACAGCTGGTTGAAGGCTCGCTATCATTATGCCAGTTCCCAATGATTCTATAGGCTATTTGTGTTTTCTTTCAAAGTAACATTTCATAGCAAACCAGTTAAATAAGTCTTACCATTTTCTCCCAGGACTCTTCCAAAAGTTCTTGCTGGGGTCCTGCACAAGCGGCAGCATGGGTCATGGGTTCCGCAGCAACAGTACCACTGGGATGCCCGCAGATGTGCTTGTGTGTAAATAGGAGTACTACACTCGGACATCGGCCTATGCTGATAGATTAAAAAATCCTAAATATCGGCTGACCGATATATCAATTGACCTCTAATCTGAAGCCCTGGTGTTTATCATGTTTGTGCAATGTAATTAATATGTGATGTCACTCAGCCATTATGGGTCTTTATTCCCTGACTGCATTTGTTAAAGAACAGCATTAATTTGTATATTTTGCAAGTTTGAAATAATCGTGTTACATAAAAGGAAAAAAAAACTTTAGTTCAGGACCTCCTACCGACAATTCAATATAAAGAACATCTGACATCTTCAGAAAATAGTAGTGGCTGGTTCATAAATAAAGAAATAAAACACATCAGAGCTAAATAAGGTAACACTTTATAACATAAACCTTACAACTAAGCAACACCTAATCAATCCATAACACCTAATGATCCAATGCACAGATCACGACAGTCGTCCCTCACCACTTCACGCTTCGACTTTCGCGGCTTCACTCTATTGCAGTTTTTTCAGATACAGTACTGTGCTCATTAAAGTATATATAGTGCTGTATATTCATTAAAGTGTATACAGTACTGTGCTCATTAAAGTATATATAGTGCTGTATATTCATTATAAAGTTGATTGAGACCATGAAAATGATACAGCGTGTACTCGATTGCCACGATGGCTCCTAAACGTGCTGCTTCTTCTAAGCCTTCTGCTTCGTCATATTTTCATAGGTTACTGGTTCTGTGTAAGAACTGTGTCTGTGTGTGTGTGTAATTAAATGTACAATAATAATAATATAATATTTGTAATGTCTAATATGTCTTATTTTCTCTTGTTTTGTCTAATAGATTGGGTAATACGAGTGTAAAGGTGTCTCTAATAATGTTAAAACCCGTATTTAGAAGGTCGTAAACAGGTTTTCTATGCTCTAACTATGAAAATATTCAATTTATAAATAAAGAATCCTACTTCACGGAAATTCACTTCTCGCGGTAGAGTCGGGAACGGACTAAACGCGATAAACGAGGGACGACTGTAGACGCATCACGAACCCCCACCCTGCCACGACTCACCAATGAAGCCACCAGAGCCCCACGCAACCATCCTACATCCACCAGGCCACCAGCCAGGGGACACCAGCTGACAGCCTCCCCATACACCAACCAGCATGCTGCCAGATTAGTTGGCATGCTAATTAATGTGGGAAGCAATCGCAAACCATCACACCCCCAGTAGATGACGATGTAACGGACCAGTCCTTCACCACCCAAGTCCATGGTCCACAATCCCATAACAAAGCACTACCCTAGATAAATTTGTTAAACTACATTTGTATAGTAACCTCAGTGGAGTAGATTTTTTAGGTGCGTACACTGTTCGGTTATTTTTACTTATTTTTTTGATTGCTTATTGAGTAATCAGTCTGTGGAATAATATGTGAATGTTTGCATGGATAAATATTAAACAACTGCTAATATATCTGTTCTTACTTCCACTTTTGCAGCACTATCATACCGCTGGTTCTTCAATGAGTTTCCTAATTTTGTCCAGACTACTGGTGGTCGATGGTTCATTTCCCAGGTCACAGGGAATCTGTACATAGCCAGTGCAGAAATTAAAGACTCGGGCAACTACTTCTGCTTCACCACAAATAACATGGAAATCAGCACCAAAAGTGTCTTCAGCAGGGCGAACCCACTCACAGTTTTACCTGATGGTTTGTAATCTTCCCAAAGAATATCAGTATCAATTGAATACCCTAATCTTGTGTGACAGATAACATTCAGAGAATTTGATTATTTTCCACTTTACTATTCATGAAAAATGTAGAAATTGTATTATTTTTATGGGTTGACTTAGACATGCCTTATTAGTTAGCCAATACACTGCAATCAATACCAATGTCATTGTATGCTAGTATTGTGTTGAATGCAGTTGACAATACAGTATTATAGAATAATGTGTAAAGTGTGCTGGGTACCCATAAAACATTTTACTCTGCCATTATCACTAATTCTTAATTTGTCCTCTTCTTTCTAGCAAACCCAAGAAGGACTGCACCTAATATTAAAGTACGCTTTCCATCTGAGACATATGCTCTGGCTGGACACACGGCACAGCTTGAATGTTTTGCCTATGGCAAGTGAGTCTCTTCACTCATGCATACCTATCACTGGGAAACATAACAGTCATTATAATGAATACCTTTACAGAGTATTTGCGTATTTATATTTAAATATGATCAACATTTTAAAGGCAATCAGCTGAGAAGCGGTATGGTATGCATAAAGTCACAGCTAGCCTTAATACTATGTCTATGATATGGTGGTTTCTCAATGTTATAAGTGCTTTATAAAGAGATCTTCTTTCAAGATTTGATTGCTCTTCTTGGATTTCTTTTATTGAATCCTAATAAAATTGTTTTTATACATGTATAGAATAATTCAGTCCTATACAAATTTACATTGAATTTAACCATTACCTCAGTATACACTTTCCCATTACTTAAAGGCCAGGTGGTTGCTAGACAGCTAGTTTGGTTCCTCTCTTGCATTGTCTTATGGATTTCTTTCTTTCTATCTTATTTTTTTCTTTTTCATGTAGCATTCTATATAAATTATGTAAAAATGGATTGCCACACACCCTTGTCAAGAGCCTTGGAGCCACTAAAATATTTATACAGCACTGTCTTTTTTCCTGTGCTGTCTTGACTTTTATTGTACTGCTGTTTCATTCTTGCTATTGTTGACACAAACATTTCCTCAAACACGTGAAAATAAATTTTTATACTTTAAAACAAAACAATTAAGGTATTCCAAGATACAAGCTCATGACTGTCAAGCAATCAAAATATGTGTACAACTTATAACTATAAAAATTATATAAGTTTCTATTTTTAATAGAAAAACAGCAGTGTGCTTACTATGTCCCAAGTGGGGATATAGGATTCTTAATGATGATAATAATAATAATAATTAATAATTTATTAAATATTTTACATTGATCAAGTAGTTTCTGTTTGTTCACTGTTATAACAAAAATATTCAAGGTACCCCTTCAGAGAATGAGGGAAGGCCGTATGTACATTTTACAGAGTAATAATTTTAATGATTGTAAACGACCAATTTAAGCACTAAAGTTAGACGTTTGTGATCTAAATCTGTTTTAAGGACAATTGCTGTAAAAGAATTAAGGTCAAGTAAATTTAATTTACAAATTTAAAATAATTTCTAAAGCTTAACTGCCATTGGGCAGTGTGTGGCTCAGCAGTCTAAGCCTCTGTGCCTGTGATCCAATAGTTGCTGGTTCAAGTCCTCGCAAAATAGCCATATGATCATGGGTCCTTGAGCAAGGCCCTTTAATCCCAGATACAGGTGTACTGGGACCTCCATATTTGCTCTCACCTAAAGGATTATTAGGAACACCTGTTCAATTTCTCATTAATGCAATTATCGAATCAACCAATCACATGGCAGTTGCTTCAATGCATTTAGGGGTGTGGTCCTGGTCAAGACAATCTCCTGAACTCCAA
>JAODKM010000118.1:28195503-28223911 GCA_026780845.1 Petrocephalus sullivani
CGTGCCCTGGATGTGCATCCCACAAATCTCCATCAACTGCAAGATGCTATCCTATCAATATGGGCCAACATTTCTAACGAATGCTTTCAGCACCTTGTTGAATCAATGCCATGTAGAATTAAGGCAGCTCTGAAGGCGAAAGGGGGTCAAACACCGTATTAGGAACATCATACTAATAATTCTTTAGGTGAGTGTATTTATGCAAAACACTAAATAGGCATTTTTTTTTTTATTATTAATTTTTAAGTGGGTCTGGAGGTAGTTGGTCTAACAGCAGTGGTGTTTGTTGCCATTCATTATTTGAAACACTTTGGCTTTCAGGTCCTCCTGGAAAATTTTTCGACTAATTTTATATTTTCTTTGTGCATTCATATTTGTTCTTTGTCCTGTGAATGGCAACTCTTTTAAAGAACAAATAATGTGAATCCACATAATTTCCTCAGGGATCAATAAAGTATTCTGCATCTGAATAACCAATATTTCTAACGAGGGCTGGCTAGTATGAGGTAGTGTGCTACCTGCATGTGATGGGGTTCGATTTGCTGCAAAATATTTTATGCACTTTTAGTCATTTAGTCATTTGTCCATATTCACAAACGTCAATCTAGGGGATTTAAGTACTTTTCTGGACTGGCAATTTTAATACTATCTTTATCTGCCTGCTGCAGAATTGATCTGATGTGGTATTATTCCTACAGATGAACAAGAGCGAGACATACCCCTTAAACGTCGACTTGGGGAACGCCTTGGTAGAAAGTTGAATTGTTCAGGAATTGTACCCCCAGAAGGTACTTTTTAAATTATTTTTTTAACCCCCTAATTAACATAATTTGAGAGTAGTTTTCTCTCTGCTTCAGTTCAAAAGTCAGTACAGCACAGATTTGTGGTTGCCTGTAGAACCTGCTTGCTCTGAAACTAATATGAAGTTTTTAATATTTATATTGGGTTATGGTTTTCGTGAGCATGTTTTTGCTTTTTTACTTTGTAGACTCTTTTACTGATGTAAAATTGCCTGGAGAGATCCGGATAAAGACCCTGGAAGAGATCAGACAAGAAAAGGCAAGCAGATCACAGGCGCAAGCCAGAACAGGCAGTATCTGCACCACTGCCAAAGCCCCTGGCCCTCTGAAGAGACCCGCCAAGGCCCTTCCCAGCCCTGACATCAGGAAATACTCTGAGGTTCTCCATGCTAAACAGAAACTGAAAGAAAAGATGATAGCCACTGATTCAGAAGCTTCTTCATTGGAAAAGAAAGATACCCTTGTGGATATGGCTCCTCAGGTTGCCGCATCCACTAAAATAGAGGAGGTCAGGGTAAAGACTTTGGACGAGATTCGCAGGGAGAAAGCAGCACGAATGCAGACCGAAGTTCAAGATGCCCAGACTGAGAAGCAGCCTTCTATTGGCAAAGGATTTCCCAAGAGACGAATACTTCGCATCAGCAAAGCCGTGGCTGCAGGTATTTATTGGATTGTTGATATAATCTGTAGTGGAACATATAGTAATCATCATAGTACTAGTGTTTTTTTTTGTTTTTTTTTTTTTGTTTTTTTTGGTCTTTAGGCACTATTTGAATAAGGTCTAGGCTTCCCTGGTGTCCATCCATCATGTTGGAGCCTGGCCCAGGAAATGCATAGCCAGGGTTCAGCCTGAATGGGATGCCAGTTCATTTGGGGGGCATGTGTTTACACAGTCGTGTTCTGCTGGCAGTTAAGATATCTGTTAGCCTAACTGTATGTCTTTGAACTGCCGAAGGAAATTTTTATATAATACTGTGAGTGGACTAGGGCTTAACAATTTTAAGAATTTAATTGCGATTTATCTGACAATTTCATTTTAGTGTTTTTTTTTTCTTTTTTTCTCCACTCAGTTCAGTATTCACTACATGTATATAAAAAAACTAATTGGGCACAAGCCTACACTGAAATCTGAACTGCGCTATACATTAATCCATAGATAAGTCTGGAAATATATTAATTGAATCCAAAATGTATTTATTCTAACAGAAATGATACAGAGCATACACCTAATAAACCATAGAACAATTCTCTAGCAACCTGAACATGGTAAAGTGATTGTATTTTTACATCCACCATTAAATAGTTAGGTAATTCACTTACAGCTCCTTGGGTTTTATGTGTCTGTTTTTGTGGGCGTATACGCAGTCACTTTGGGCCAGTTCTAATTGGTGAACATGATTGACATGCGAGGAGCACTGCACTTCTGATTGGTGAGACTGACTGTCACACAAGGAGGACGTATGAATTTGTAAAACTATTCTAACGACTGTTTTAAAGCCTGGGTCGGACGTGCTGTATAATGCATATCCTAAATCGCAGCCTTTGCGATTTGCAAATTGCATTGTTTCAAATCACAATTTCAATGTGAAATGGATAAATCGTTCAGCCCTGGAGTGGACCTGCATGGATTCAAGCTGCTAGCCCTTGGTATTCCATATATTATTCGTTTGATTGCTGAAAGTAACCCTGGAAGGACTGGAGTTTTGTTTGAAATATAACAATCCTGGTGTCTGGCTTGTAGATGCTGTTAAAATTCATGAGCAGAAGACACCTGAGAGCATTGAGCAAACGACAGTGGCTGTTGACACAATAAAGGTAGGCACCTCATAGAAGTTTAACGTTTTCGGCTTTGAAAGAATGTCTGGTTGATGTGTGCTGTCTGCTGCAGGTAACTGCAACCAATGGAAAAGCACATTCTTCTGGTGAGAATGTCAATGTGAAATCCTTTGAAGAGATTATGAGAGAAAAGAAGCTCCGAAAACAGCAGATGGAGCAGGTAGACTCCTCCCTGCAATCACAGCACAGCTCAGTCTTCAGTCAAAAAGAAGCTATACAGAAAGGAAAATCCCTCATCACAGCCAGACCTGGAGGGAGTTCTATACAACTGTCCTTGGAGTCCTCTACACAGCCAAAGGCTTTGCTGGCAGGTGAACAACAGAAGATTGCACTTAAACAGAAAGACACTGCACCTGTCTCTTCTGCAGAACAGAATATTGTGGTGTCTACGTCTTTGGAAAAACAGGCGGGTAATCCCTCCGCAAGCCCCATAAACTCTGTATCATCGTTGCGGAAAAGACGCTCTCCCGTGTCCTTGCCAGTCCAGCCACAGGCACAAGAGGTTGTCCTCAAGAAGTCCCCAGGGCAATTACCTGAACCAAAAGGTATTTGAAAGAGCTTGTAATGACTTTTGTCTCGTTGTGCATGGTTGTGTATGTTGTGTATTATTTTTGATATGAGAGAGTTCCTGTCATTTTGTTACATTTTAGTGAGACCTAAACTGAATGTGAAGCCATCTATAATGAAGCTGGCCACACAAGTACAGCCTACCCAGAAAAGGAGAGAACCAGAGAGCCCTCGATCAGCTGTTGCTGCAGTAAAGCCACTCAATAGTACAGCTGTGGAGATTCAGTCTCGAGAGCCATCATGTAATCATTCTGCAGTAAGTACCAGTAGCCACTCTGCTCTGTAACTTTTTACAAGTATGGTACCATTTCAGTGTAAAGCCTAGTTCATACTTTACTTTTCTGTGTGTGTTTTCGGGCTGGGAGCGGTCATCCGCGAGGCAGCTTGTTCATACTACATTTGGCTGTGGATGTGGATGGTTGCAGTCAGTGCTGCATACAGCAGTGATATTCCACCAGACCCAGAGAGACCGATACTGCAACTCAAACAACTACAAGCAGTGTAGTTTTCACAGGATATATTTTTTTCTTCCAGTTATTACTCAAGGCTTGGACAGTATTATAGTAATAAGGCATACCACAGTATTTTGAAATCCTTACGAGACCCCCCACCCACCCACCTGCTCAGCAAATTTTATTGCCAAGAATTCAAAATGCCGGATTAGTGCTGCTTTTTAAAATGCCATATTCCTCTGTATAATGTCTGGACACTTTGAAAACTTAGATATGCAGATACCTCCAACCCTCCTCATACAGCTGCCCACCCTAACTACTACTGCCACTACTTTTCCTCTACTTTTATGAAAGCTGCCTCCTATTGGAAATATCTAATTGTCTTGCACGCATACAACCGAAAGCACACATGGAAATGTGAAGTTTTGAATTAGTTTTAAGGAATCTGAAATGAAACATCTTAATCTTTTTATAGATGTCAGCATCCACAGGAACATTGGACACAAGCGTACAAGGGACCTCTCAGGTCCATAAGTCCTTGGGTATGGAATTCTCAACACAAGGTCATAGTGACGTAGCATTGGCTCTTGAAGAATCTTCTAGGCGGCAGACTCAGGTAGTCTCCATCACAGACCAGAGAGAAACCGCACATGAACTTGCTGTATCACCAACTAAAGAGACATCTAAAAGGTAAACTACGACTGAGCAATCCAGAAAAACGTTTTCCTACAATGGTCTCATTCATGTGTTGAAGCTTTTGATCATTAATTCTGTTCTGTTCATTTGCGTTTATCACACTTTTAGCACCTTTGCTGTATCCAAGACACCTAGCCATGGTAAAGCTCGTCGACTGAGTGCAGTGTCTGCCCGTGCCTCTGGCTCTGCAGTGGATGACTTTGATGAGCTGATGAATGAATTCACCGACGACCGTCTAGAAGATGAGATGGAACTAGACACTGGGAAGGGCGAGGATGATCTCCTGTTAGAACTTTCAGAAATGATTGACAGTTAGAAGTTTTTTTTTTTTGTGGTTTTTTTATTATTATTATTATTCCTCAGCCTCCCCAACTTTTTGTGAATTAAGTCAGGGTATAAGGTGCAGCTCCTGCTATGTCAGTGCCATAATGTCTGGTCTGTTCTGCTTGGTGAATTTGCATTTTTTTTCCTCTTAGTAACTGATTTTTAATTGTTTTTTTTTTTTATTGGATGGTAATTTCACATAGTACCCAATACATGTATAGTTTCTGTATATTTAACATTTAAATGTGCTTTTCATGTTCCCAGAGGGAATTATTTTATGTATTTTAGAAACTTGTTTCTGTTTTGGGTTTAATGGTTATCGTCGCCATTTAACTATGGAAGCTAAATACAAGTCTCAACATTTTGGTTGAATCTCCTCAGATATCTTTTAAATTTGGTCATCACAGAACAACTATGCTTTAGTTAAGCAGTATTTCAAGAAACTATGCTGAAGGTGTTTGTGTGGCCTTAGTATGAACTACTGGAAGAAATTAATCTTAAGTTAACCTTTAGAGTCAGATTTATTTTTTCCCCAAGTTTCATAAGTTTGAAGCTTACCTGCAGTTCTTAAAATGAGTTTCAGGTTTTGTATTTCCTCTGCAAAATTTTTGATGCAGGTAGGCTGTCAAATATGGTATTTTTACAGAGCCTACTATAATAGAATTTAATAAGTGAACATTAAACTGTTACTTTTTTAGTCCTGCTCAAAGCGACCATGGGAACATTTAGGGCCTTGTGGAAGTCCTTGTTTCCATTTTCCAAAGGACAGTAACCTGGACAGCACCTCGTTTTCAGATGGCAAGATTGAAAATCTGGAACTGGTACTGCTGGAATATGGAATGTGAAGAGAAATATATAGACATGCACACATGCAGATGTAACCACCCTTATGAAACACTGGGCATTTGTCTGTGTCAGTGTATGTTTGACATTTTCGAAGAGCATGTAAGTGTATGCCGGAGCCTTCTCAGTATGAAGAGTAACTGGGAGTGGGGGAAAAATATGGAATAGCCTTGTGAAAGGCTTCCAGGGTGACTATTGACTATTAAGCTTCCTGCAGACTGCGATTTAAAAATGGTGGTGTATGGCTACAGACCCATCAATTAAATCTTGCAGTAGAAGACATCTAATTTCTGTTATGGCGTTTAAATGTTGTAGATAGCCACTTGAAAATTAATAATTAAGGGTCATCTTATGTTCTTATCTTTGTCATTTACAATGGAATCTGATTCATAATGTATTAAAACTTGCTTTTAAAATTACAACACACTTAAATACAAGGTGCTTCTCAGGGAAGACATGTTGTTTCTGTATGCTGATACCCGCGTTAAGCTTCTGCTGTAAATAAAAACTTCAGATTTTTCTCTCTTGAATTGTAGATTTTTTTTTTTGATTCTGCAAAGAAGTTATGTTAGTGATGTGAAAAATGAATAAGATTGCACAATGTTTTTTAAAAAAATCTCAACTGATGTAAATTTCTGACATCTAATTTGCAGTTACAGCCTATTAGTACAGTGGGTACCAACTATTATGTAAGTACTGAATCGCATCAGTATCATTAAACGCATAATTCGAGATTTAGTCAAAATATAACTCGCGAAAAGGGAGAAGGATTTTTTTATCGTGTAGGCGTACTTGTGCGTGTATTAGTACAAGATTAAGTAGCAGATGTACACGACAATGGTCTCTTGATTTTATAATTTGTCACATTTAGGTCTCCATTTGTAAAGCAGCTCATATTAAGTTTGTCTCAGAAGGGACACCGTACTGATGATAAAACGTAAACGATCTGTCACCAGTCGGTGGCGCTAGAATTTTTGCAGGAAGCATTTCATAACATTCCCATAATGCTCTGCGCTACCGGAAGCCCGCCATTGCAGTTTAGCCAGTAACAACGTGAGGTTTTCGTTGTTAATAGCTGTGGTAAAATATCACTATATAAAAAAATATACATATTTCAAGAAGCGTCTCAAGAAGGTCGTTTTGTAAGATGGCGTACAGAGGACAGGGACAAAAGGTTCAGAAGGTTATGGTTCAGCCAATCGTATCCTTATAAAATTGATATAATCTTTTCTTTAGCGTGAGGCTTTGAGCGGCACTGTAAAATTCGCTTTCCGAAAACTAGCGCTATAAATGTCATTGGTTAATAACTTAATGCTATTTTTTTCCTGTTATTTAGGTACCACGGCAATTGGCATAATATCTGGGCTAATTTCTGGGAAAATGCTGTTAAATTGATGATATGATACTAAGAAAGATAACTACTTGTGTTTTCCCGATCTGTTGCGCTTATGAATTCCTCTCTTCTTTAAGACGGTTCGTTTCTTAACCGAATTATTCAGAATCTCATTTTCAGGTACCTCCAGAACGTAAGTATTCCTTATATGTACCCCCAATCCACCCACAAAAATTTTCGCAGTGTGTTTTTAGGCATCTTTATATAATGAATTGTTAATAAAAACTGAAGGAGAGAATTTTTAAAGAGGAATTTGTAGTAACTTTGTAGTGAATGTGTAAAACGTTTTATTTAGGCAGGCTTAGTATCTGCATGTTACTATAGGGGCTCCGCCAACCGTTCATTATTTTACCAACATGTTTGTGGCCCTGATGTTCGTTGCGGGCATCACTGGTAAACTTCGTTTCCATTTTACATTTGCATCCACGTCGTTATGGATTTGAATTTTAGTTTGATCAAGTTTTAAAATATTCCCCGTACTCTTTAGTGTTGTTGAAGCGATGTGCTTCTTGGTATACAGAGCTGTTGGTTAAGTCTTCGCATGCACTGAACTGTCACAGATGCTAAAATATAATCCTACAATAGGCTTTGTTTGTCTCCAGCGTTCTAGAATCCAGGTATGGCTTTATGAGCAAGTCAACATGCGGATAGAGGGCTGCATAATAGTAAGTGTGCCTGCTTTCAGTTACCATTTAGTCAGATTTTTCTTGATACTGCTTCCAGCAGCACTATCTCACAATTCTTGGACTTCCAATATGGCGTATGTTTCATAGTTGGTGAGATATATAAAATCACAACTGGGTACATATGCTTTTGTTTGTCTTGTACATTTATAAACATTGTCATATTTATATTTCAGCCTTGGAAGTAGTGAAAGTTTTTGCGGTTTCGTTTGCCGTGTCAGCACAACTTTAATTTGTCCCTGGTTTGTTAAACAGGGATTTGATGAATATATGAACCTGGTGCTGGATGATGCAGAAGAGGTCCACATGAAAACCAAGAACAGGAAACCTCTTGGTGGGTATATTCGTTGTCAAGTAAATAATGGGTAGATTGAAGCTAAACTTTCAAACGACAAAAATTTAACTTTTTTGGATTACGTATTTCGACCTCCCCTTTGTATTTCCTATTCCAGCAAAGTTCTGTAGTTCAGCTTGTCTGAATGGTGAACAAATATTTAGGCTTAAGATGCAATCAACTGCAGTTGCTATTGGCTAGGGAAATTGTGGTATGTTGGCATGAAACTCACTGAACATTACGTTGAAACAATGCAAGGACTCATATCTTACTGAGTATCTAAAAAAAATGACGTATTTGTAATTTATTACTGGTGTTCTTGAATGCTTCAGTTTTTATGACTTGTTAATTGGTTAAATAATTTAAAACATGGACCATTGAAGCACTTTTTAATACAAAATATTAGGCTTTATTGTGGTAGTTTTATGCAATTTTTTTCTTTGCTAACAAATTGTGGCTTGTTGAATCCTGTTTAAACCTGAAGAGAAAATAAAAGTATGTTAAGATGTCCATATGTATACCTAAAATTTAACTTCAGATCAATATCTGACCTCTCCCTCTCCTCCTTTTCAGGGCGGATCATGTTAAAGGGAGACAATATCACCTTGCTACAAAGTGTAGCTAATTAATAGCCAAAATTCTGAAGCGCTCACTGAAATCAGGTCATGTGATTTCAGAGTACAAATACTTGCATTGTGGAATAATGTAACCCTTTCTTTTAAAATAAAAATGTTCAGGTTTGACTGCAGGTATTTTGAAAGAGTTTGTGTGTTTTTTTTTTTATATCCTTCAATATAGTTTGAAATTTACAATAGCTGTTCAATTAGTTTCAGCCACTAGAAGGAGTAACATCTGTACGTTGCATTGTATTCCTGTCAATAAAGTGTTCAAATAGGCTTTTTAAAACTGTTGCATTTTTTTTGCTGGAAGATTTGCATTGTATGTAAAATTTGTTCAATTATATTTGCCACCTTATACTAGACAATTGCATGACTCTTTTCAGGAAACGATTGGACTCAATTTTATCTTAACTGTGTAATGTTTTAATTTGGAGTAACTATACTTCTATGTCTATAGTTTTTTGGGGTTGTTAGTCAGGGGTAGTGGTAGCCTAATGGTTAGCGAAGCATGATTGGAAGGTTGCTGGTTTGAATCCTTGATGAACAAAGTACTGCTGAGGTACCCTGCGCTAGGTACTGATCCCTCAGTACTGAATAATCGGTACCTGATGCTATGTCATGCATGGGCTAAATCCAGAGGGCACATTTCATTGTGTGCGGTGGTGTGTCAACTATGACAATTGCTTCAGAAATTTGAGCCCAGAAGAAATTACAAAGGGAAATATTTTTTTACTCTCATTGATGTTATAAATCATGTCCTTATTATTAGCATTAGCTGGTAGAGTTTAAAATCAGGCTTCGTTTGCATTGTAGTAGCAGTTTTTTAAAACGTGCAGTTTGTATTGTCAGGTAAATCATTTACCTTTATTACACTTTGTCTATTTGAAATATTTTCTTAATCCTGATATCCTTTGGAAAGTTTCTCTAATAGCAACCACTTGCTTCCACTATTGGAAAATTTTGATTTTTTAAAGGAATGTCTAGCTTGGCAGTTAATCTGAAAATTTAGGATTCATTCCGGAGTTACAGCTATTGCCATTCAGTTTAATCTGAACATTTTCTTTAAATTATTCATAAATGTGTACCTTTTTATGTTTAAAAGTGCATAATGCAAAATACCAGTTTTTCATGTTTCTGATAAAATTCTCTAACGGAAGACTATGAGAAATAACTGTCTGGTTATGCACTCATGGCTACTGTCTGATGCAACATAAAGGTAATGTATTTTTTTTGTTATATACGATAAATCGGTGATGCCTAGGGTAGGTGTGATGGGGGGAGCATTATTATTTATTTATTTTTTAAATAAATGGGTTCCTCCCAGAGTATACCAGGTGTGTGGTTACAGATCATTCGAAATTTTTTTTGTCATGGTTGGGTCGACACTGAATATCAATATTGGTGACATCTAGGCCTATTTTTTGTGTGGAAGTGAAATGAGATTGAAAAGAAAGTCATAGACCCATCCTTACTGGGAAATTTAGATTGCTAGGACAAGCCCATATTGTGTTCACCATTAAAAACTCTTTAATGAAGCATTCTTTGGATGGCAAGAATTTCTTCATTACAAACTACAAACTAGATTTTCACCAAAGTGGTAAATGTTCATTAATTTTATTAATTTATATACATTTAAAGCACATTTATAGAATCATCCTTGGAGGATTTACCACACTCTGTGATCACATTGTGTCACATTGATTGTTATAAAATATTATGCATGTTTCCCCTTGATACCAGTTTTTGTTAGTCATGTTTTTTTTTTTTTATTGATATGCGCTACACTGCAATGTTTATTATACACTCATTAAAGCAGTAAAGTTTGACGAAATAGGGTAATTTTCTTTGTGATTTAAGGTTAACGTCCGGTTAAATGACGGCAGTTCTTACTGAAAGGCTTTTTATCTAAGCTAATGCTCTATGCGCGGTCTGTGAAGATGTCTTTTAATAATGTTGTATCCTGCAGCATTTTCAAACCCTGAACATAAACATATCTCACCGCTGTTAACAACATCATGTTATCTTTGCGGAGGAAGTACGATAAAAATCTGTAGCAGTGTGTAGGAATAGCGTTCACAGCGCGTGAGGAAGGGGTCCATCGTAGCGGGGGAGGAGTGTATGAAGCTGGAACCCACTACTAATCTGAGGAGGAAGCAGCACCGGAGGCACATTCACGACACCGTCGATCCAAAGCCTTCGAAGGCAGGCAGACACCAGCTGCTGTGCAAATCATCTCCTCGAGCACACGCTGCTCCTTGCAGCCACAACCATTAGATATGAAGTGAGCATGCTTGCAAAATGAATAGTCAAGTATCAGCTTGGTTGCTCGGTTGTGCAGATGTTGCCATCAAACTTTCACTTATTGCACAGGGTTGCAAGAGAAAGTCAAGTTTCAGGCTGTGTCAGTGCCAAACATGACTTCGTTGGTAATTGTTTTGAGTTGGAAATGAATTCAAGAATAACTAATAAAAAATGCCCATTTATTGAGCTCCATTAACTATGGCTAGGTTATTTTTATTTAAATTAGTCCTCATGCTTGATTTCAAAACTGTTTAAACTGAGGCAAAACACTGGCAGCTGCTGTCTGTTGTCACCCTTAAATTTGTCTTATATGTTCAGATTCAAAGTCAAAAAAAGGGAATCAAGATCCATGTTTATAGTAGTGTACTTGTTTGTATGACTATGTTGAATGCTTGTTAATTGGTATTTTCTTGCATTTGATGTCAAATTTATGTTCAAGAGCTGGCTGGGTACACCATGCTGGTGCCAAGACCATGGTCCTTGTGTCTGTCTTGCAGGTCACATTTCCTTGGACTCTATATCCACACGGAAACACTGCCCAGGTCAGCTTGAGGGCTTCCTATTCCTTTTGGGTGATTGTTGGAGTAAGGGCTTTGTTCTCTGTGTCCTGACCCCTCTCTTCTTCCATGTCCAAAGTGACCATATGGCAGTCTAACTCCCTTGTACCACCACATACTTTTCAATACTCATGTGAGTGCACTTACCCTAAATATGACTATAAAAACATATGTTTTTAACTAATTTTGGCTGGCAATTTACTCATGCTGTTTGAGTTGTCTTCAGTGGTTATTGCACCTTTTTACATGTCTTAAGCAGTACACTGAGTTTGTATTGGAAACTTTTATTCAAGCACCTACTGATGGACAATCACTTTGGGTATATATTTGTGCTTTTTATCCCAACAAAAGCTTTGAGGTATATGGAAAGAGCCTTTCAGGCCTATAGATGGATGGATAGATGATATAGATTATTGATTCCAGCACTGGCCGATTTAGGCCCTGGCATTTTGGTGGTCGTGGCACGGGGCACCGCTGCAAAAAAAAAACAACAGTTGTGATTTCGGCATGATCCGTTTTCTATTGCTGATTGTCTCATCAATGATATCATGTCACTGTGTGGGTCAGTTAACCCTGTCGAAGTGGGCGACCTGATTCTGGTTTGTAAGCTTGGCAGGCTACCACCCAGACGTGCGAGATGAGAGGGCGGCAGGGCTGGCCTGACCGCAGGTTACTCCACTGCAAACCCTAGGTAGCAAACTCGTGGAGGCTCAGGAGGATGAATCTAACAAATAGGGCATTTCTAACTTGTACTGTACAGTACGAATGTGATTAGAAAATCAGTTTAAAATTTTATCATTATTTGTATTATTTCAAATGTCTTAAAAAATGAGTGCTTTTTTTCTTGGGGCAGGGGGTGGGAGATAAACACAATTTTTGGTGAAGGGGTAGGGTGCCATACAAGCGAGAGCTACCACTGTATCCTAGGAGGCATACCAAAATCCATGGATGCTCAAGTCACATATAAAATGACATAACATTTTCATGTAACCTATGCACATCCTCCCATATCATCAGTAGATTACTTATAATACCTAATAGAGGGTAGATGCTGTGTAAATAGTTGTTATACTGTGTTGCTAATGACCATAAAAAAGCCTGCACATGTTCAATAAAGAAATAAATATAATAAAACATTTAAAATGTAAGTATATATAGAACATGTAATTATAAATATACCAACACAACATCTACTTCGTGTTGATTAATTATAGTTTTGCCTTTTGGAAACTTCAAGAAATGTTAAGAAAAATGTTTCCTAATATTTTTTTGGTCCACGTTCAGTTGATTCCACGGATGTACAGGGAAAACTGTATTGTATTGGTGGGACGGTCCACACCTCCTCAGCCCTTCTTTGTTTTGACAGAGCTTGCATGTTCTCCCCATGTAGCTTGGGTTTCTCCTGCAGCCCAAAAACATGCAGTCAGGCCAAATGGTGTGTATGAATTGCCATAGAATATGCATTGGACTGGCTTTCTGTCTGGGGTGGACCCCAGCCCTGTGCCCTGTACTGCCTGGTATGGCCTCCTCCAGAGGACACAGGGTTTAGGAGCATGTACATGGAAATTTTTGACCATTCTTCCAGGAGAGCATTTGTGAGGTCAGGCGCTGATGTTGGACGAGAAGGCCTGGCTCACAGTCTCCACTCTAGTTCATCTCAAAGGTGTTCTATTGGGTTGAGGTTAGGGCTCTGTGCAGGCCAGTCAAGTTAGCTATCACGGAAATTTCATGAATGGACTTATTACACAGGTGGCATCCTATCACGGTACCACGCTTGAATTCACTGAGCTCTTGAGACTGACCCATTGTTTCACAAATGTTTGTAGAAGCAGTCTGCATGCCTAGGTGCTTGATTTTATACATGTGTGGCCATGGAAGTCATTGGAACACCTGATTTCAGTGATTTGGAGGGGTGTTCCAATACTTTTGGCAATATAGTGTTTCTACTGATGATAAAAAAAAGATCTTTAGGACACAGAACTTTCAGCACACAGAGCTCAAAATGTCTTCCTGCATCGTGTTTTCGATATGTATTGCGATTGTTAAAGTAAAGATGCTGTTCTACTGTATTCTGACACTGCATTACCCCCCACAAAGTGAGAGGCAGTGCTGAAGCACCCTCAGCACCCCAACTCCCAGCACCACTTATTGAATCGCTAAACAAATATTAGCATAATATCGATTCCCTGTCAAATCCCACCACTGCTGCTTGTGTTTTACATTCATACTTCCAGGACTCCCAGAAAATTATATTCTTTGCTAATTTTCCTATTTCTGATAAACACTAAATGAATACTAAATTGTAAATTTATTGCACAAATATTTACAAACCACTAAACTCATTAGATTTTGTGTTTTTGTACATTTAATTGTATATATAATGGTTTAGACTTGGTCTTAAGCACAGATGACTTGGACTTGACCATTTATAACTCGTGACTTGACTCGGACTTGGAATGGGGTGACTTGACTAAACCCCCATAGAGGTGAAACCTAAGTTCGCATGTAGATATTGAACACAAGAAGCATTATGCTAATTATGGCTGAGAGGTGGTTACAGCTATTGCTGGATAGCCCAAAGATCTTCCCACATCACTTAAATCAGTAATTTGGAAACATTTTGGACTCCCAATGAATTACACCAACGCCAGAGAGTGTAGCTGATAAAACATACTATACAGACCATACAGACTACGGTGCTGTTACACCGAAATAAGATATATTGCTGAAAACATATCCAACATACTAGCTCATTAATCACAGTACCCTTTGTTTAAAATGACGTTTAAAAACTGATTTTTCTCTCCTGGTGATCTAACACTCACCACCTTGAAGAATTGCACTTTGTACCTGAATCCATTTCCCCCACCCCAAATAAGCATCACTCAATACTTTTAGTAGGTTCATAGATTTTGACATTTTAACCTGAGTTCAAGAAAAAGTCCAAGTAATGAAACACAAAATTTCGACTTCAGTTGGACTCGAGTCTGAGCCCTGCACTTGGGTACTACGACCTTGACCTGAACCGAATGCTTCACATAATGAGAGTGTTTCGGACTCCTTACAAGGGTGGGTTAGGGTAAGATTCTTCCAAGATCTGACAACAACAGCTCAGCACGAGGGACCATTAAGTACTGTGGAATTTACAAGGTTTATTTGTTACACAAATTGTATATTAACACATGCAACATTGTCTGGTCCGTGTACAGTGTGTTACGTCATTCTAAGCAAGGAGGAGAAAATGCAATATTTAGTAATATTTTGTCATTTTAACGATACATAACATTATTTCTCAACTTTATCAGTGTACGTGCATTTCCGAAAATCTCAGTCATGTTAGCACTACCATCATACAGCATGTAAATGTGCCTCCTTTTAGAAGTCTGAGAAGATAAAACCTCTACCACATAATTTTCTGCTTGTTTTATTTTTAAAATCATTTTCACAATCTATGACAACTGCTCAAATAGCCATGTTGTGCCTTTTTTTAAATAATTAATGTCATTTTCATACCTTTTGTTCATCTCTGCTTTTAATATTAAGAAGCCTAGGCTCATAGACTTTCTACCATGATACATGTATGTAAATTTCCATTAACAACAGCAGTGTTTACTGTGCCTTATTTTACCTGTGAATTAAAGGATACAGAAACACATCAGCAGTAACTCTGAATGAAGTACCTCAGTGGATGGAACAAAAGAGCTTCAGGGGAGCAAAAGGAGAAGGGGAACAAAAAACAAACGGGTAATGAAATTATAACAATACAGAAATAGAGGGGGCTACAATGGCAGGGAACAATCGTGCGGCGTCAATGGAAAAAGGGACCTGGACAATGGCGAGGGTGACAGCAGCACAATAGCAGCAGTGTTTTCAATTAGACATTATCTCATAGACAGAGTGGCAGGTCTTATTGTGCACAGGGCTATTTTCAGAGCTGCCTTTGTGTGTTGGGCACCGCCGATATTCCTTCCAGCCCCTGCAGAGAAGGTGGCTTTTTTCTGTCGCCGTTGTTTACTTTGTAGCTACGAGTAAAGCGTGGGTGGCTGTGGCAGTGCTGCTGAGGGCTTCTCAGTGCGGCCGGCGCTGACCACTGTGCGGCTCTCGCCACTCCTTTGATCATTGGCTTTTTAGTCAATTATTGCTGTCAGTGGTGTAAAAATGTCTCTGAAGTATTCACAATACCTTTCTCACTCAAGGTTTATCACTCTGGATCGGCACCCCATCCAGGGATTTCCCTGCCTTATGTTGCCTATAGTAGGATTCTAAACCCCTGAAACCCTGTACTGGATAAACAGAGAAGGATGGATGGATGGATGGAGGAATAATATCTTGTTTATCTCTATTCTTGCTCATTATCATCAGAATTGAATGGACTCCAGTGTGTTGTTTTTATTGTCTACTCTTATATATGCTACACTGCTCCCAGAATGCTCTGTAACTTCTCTCGGCTGTACTTCTACTCCCTGGATTTACGTAGAGGTGAAATTGGCAGAACCAATATAGTCATGTAAGCATTTTTTCACTTGTCTCAATATCTGTGCTTAACTGCACTACTCATGAAAATTTCAATGATAGCAGCCTTCTGCAGCAGCGGCAGTTCATAGGGTTTATAGCAAACGATACAGTATGATTGTGTCTGACAGGTATGTGTGTCCGTGCTTACAGCGACTGGATGAAATGTGCTGTTGTTCATTTGACCTTAGTAATGCCACAGATTATTTAAAAACTGCTAAAAACTGTAGTGTGATTTACCTGATTTACTGTTATCCCATGCACGCTATGATTTCTGGCTCCTCATTTGATACCAACCCATAGACATGAAGTGCCAGTGTGTAAGTTCACAGTACTCTGATGTAAAAAAGGACTAGGCCTCCGAGCAAGGCATACTAATGCTTACACTGAGACTGAGAATCGCTGCTGCCACGGGACCAAGGCGGGTGGATATTTGATTTGGCACAACTTCCTGTTAGAGACACCATGACAATGGACTACTAACAATTAGGCATAAAATGGGCCAGGAATAAATACCAGACAAGATACACAGCAGAGAGGGTTAATGCTAAATACAGAGCTTTGTACAAGTTTAACAGTCTAGTACTGGAGGGTGACCCAGGTACAATACAGACAACATGCATTCATTCATATGTATAGTGCTTAGCTGTAAACAGCCTATCAAAATGGAGTGAGAGTAATCAGAAATTAGATTTATTTTATAATTTGTCATTTTTTATTAAAATTGTGAAAACTGTGTTTTGTGGCAGTTCTCTCTTCCTATTAGTAAAGCCTATCAATTTACAATGCTTGTTTAAGTGGGGGATCATCTGTTCATGCCAACAATCTGTGATCATTCATTTTTTAATATTAATATTACCTGATATGTTAACTAAGACTTCAGGCCAGCGGAAGTGGGATCGAAATTGTGGTCTTCCAATTTTTCGCAGAAATAATATGCCTGTTATCTGACATACATTTGTAGACATACGTGCTCGTAGTTTTTTTAGGTTTTATTGGTTATGTTGCAGTCTGCTTCTCCTGTGCGGTTTGCATGTTTATCCACTTTCCTCTGTGCTTCCATATCATTTTGCATATTGGTAACGACGTCTTGGTTTTCTAATGCTTGCATAAGCAGAATTGACATTTAGATTTGAGCACGTAGGGAAAAAATGTGGTCTGACTATATTGCTGGTGTCAGCTTTGTAATGATTTTTTTCCCTTTTATCTGCAGCATTTTTTATTTTTAAATTATTTAGTCAGTGATTCCCTTTTATCTGCAGTATTTTTTATTTTTAAATTATTTAGTCAGTGAATAAGCTTCATTTGAGATTTTTCTTTGGGTTATTCTAACATAATTGACAGTGAGGAGTTTATTTACACGATTTAGTATGTATAATGATTTATTAATAGTGGTAAACAGGGGAAACAAGTCTGAACTGTATTTGAACTAGCATATCAGTAGAAAAGTACTGTGTGGAAATTATAAAATGAAGTAATGATGGGTGTATTGTACAAATGCATCAGTAATTTTTAAAACCTGCAAAATACAAAAAATAAATAATGTTTTTTGTGTTTGTGGTTTGATAAAGATCTTCACCCACTGGGGGGCAAAGAGGGGGTGGGTAGGGAAGTTAAAAAATGGGTCGGAACTGAAATAGCAAACAGGAAAAAAGTGGTTATAGTTTTAGAGGAGTTACAACAGTACCCACAGAAAAATACACATGAAAAGTGTCTTGTTGCAATTAATACGTTTTATTTTCTATTCTGGGGTTGTTAATTTTTTTAAAAAGTTTTCTACTGTCACCACACTTCTGCAGGCATGTTTTAATTCATCATTAGAATGTTTTTGCAGAACCTTCAGACTCACCAAAGCCTTCAAGGAAAAAAAGCAGCATGTAATTTAAGTGTTATTAATAATGAAGAAATAACTATACTCCCATCAACTCGTAAACACCTATTTTGTCCATACAACAATTACAGAGAGGATTTGTTAAGTGAATTAGCAGTGAATTGCCCACGATGTGGGACTATATGGGTATCCTGTAATGGACTGGCATCCTGTCCAGAGAATTCCCCATGCCTTGTGGATGGAATATATAGGGAGTCAAATTAAGAGGCATTGCTGCTTTTGAATGTGTGAGAATTGGGAAAAACTTTCATTATGTGACTGTTATTGATTTAACACCAGCCTATTTCACGTGTATATGTATTTTAATGATTTAACACAATCTGTTGTCTGTTAATCTGTTGTCCAGATCCACTGGAAGGCTTTTTGCACAAGTTGTGTTTCACTGACACCTGAAAATAAAAAATATGTCAATAAAATTATGATAGCTGAACACTGACAACACCATTTTTCCTGCCAAAGTATACTAATCAATAATGTAATATCAGTCATAAACATTAATATACATTACCAACAAAGTTAGACCTTTTTCTACCAAGTAAAATGCGGAAAAGTCTCGGCTATCTCAAATGGTCTCCCTAGGCTCTGGACAAACAGGTGCTTCATAACTGCTGCTTCAGATTTAACAAAGCCTGTCCTCAATGAGCTGTCAGGCAGAAGGCAGACAGAAGCAAAACAATCCGCACACGTCACCTCCACTCTGCAGGCAAGACAAAGGTGGAGAGCCTGAAAGCAGAGGGGAGAAGGTGCAGAACCTTGTGTTGGCTCCCATAGTTGCTAGGTGACAAGCAATTGACAAAAAATAAGAATTTTAGAGCGAAAACAGTGGGGTAGATTGGAAGAGAATGTGAGAAAGGAAGAGCAAAAGGAGAAAAAGAAATGGAAAGGTCCCTAATCCCAGAACAGAGGTAGTCGAATATCTCCATGGAAACAGGCACAAAGCCCCGTGGTTTCCTATTGATGGCTAATTGTATTCCTCACAGCTCTTTTGTTAATTGTTGTCTGCCCAGCTCCCACTTCCTGCTGGGTTGTTACACAAAGGCAGGAACAGAGGGGATTAGAAATGGCACGTCGGCTTTAGCCTCTCACCCTTAGCTGCGGTGGCTCACTATGTTAAGGGGAAAAATGAGAGAAAGACGTAAAACACACAACGATGCTTTTAGGGCTGGGACCTACTTGGCTTTATCCTGTGAAAGTTTCTTTAATGAGAGTGGTGGTCGTATAGTACTGAGAATTTACAAGCTCCGGTCAAGGAATAATCAAGGACTGGGTATAAACCCGTCACACATACGGACAATTCACCTTAGCATGTTTTTGGACTATGGGGGGAAACCAGAGAACCCCCCCCCCCCAAGGACAGGGAGAGAACATGCAAACTGACAGGCCAGAGACTCAAACCCTGAGGTGTGCTCACCACTGCGCCACCCTAATGGTGTTCATGAGGCCAGCCTTAGTACTTGTACTATACACATATAACTTAAATAGTCTGTATTATTGATAAGGTCATATATATATATATATATATATTATATATATACACACACACATAAGTTGATGGATGGATGGAAATGGAATGTTGTGATGCATCAATTACAAATTGTGCCGTTGAAATTTTTTCGTTACTTACTGTATCCATGCTGGAGAAGCTAAGTAATTGACACAAAACCGGACTGGACCAGGATCAGGTCTAACTTCAGGCATTCCTGTAAAAGAGGTAACTACCTTGTATTGTTTCCATATAATTCGACTGTAAATAAGGAACCGATATTTTTTACTAAAAACGAATGAAAAATAGTACTCCTGGATACCTGAATGTTAGAAAAAAAGATTTGGACATCATATGTAATATAAACAGATAATATGAGTATTTTCAATGATACAAAATGTACTGAGACGAGTAAATCCACCTGAAAACTGGATATCGTGGCGTAGAATGAACTTTTTGTATTTTCGCCTGGAGTAAAAAGTCCTGCCCCTTTAAGAGGGAGGTGAGTCTTTGGAGAGAGAATGTGGGAAACAAAATAGCTGAAAGTCTGGGGAGATTGGGGTAACTGGCTGTGTGTGGCGAGCTGATGTTTGTGAATAACAGCAGCTACTGTCAGCTGCATCCTACACTGCTTTCTGATTTATCGGGGTTCGAAGGGACGGCCATGTGTTAGGGGGATCTTTGTTTTACAAGTTGTAAAATAACAGCTCATTCAAAGAAAGGCCGGAGGAAAGGACAGAACGGGTTTCTCAGGAGTGGTAAGTTCAGGCGCTGGAGTGGCAGCGATAGCCCGAACTTCTCCCTTTGTTAATTATTTGATATCAGTCACGCGCTAAAAAGTTTTGACTAAATCGCACAGTATACCTTTAACGTCACTTTAACGTCATTTTAATTCCGAAATAATGATGAGTAATCGTAAGTTTAAATGATTGAAACGGTTCTAGACAATTTTCTTACATGGAATTACTTTCATATCAGGCTCACCAGTTTAAGGGGACATCCCTTACGGTTTGTAAGAATGCAAATAACGATTAACCACTAGATTATCCGTACTCTGTTTTCATTTTTTAAAAATGTCTCTGATATTGTAACCCATTGAACAGCAATAGCAGTATAATTGTCATTGCTGTAAAATACACCTTCATTACCTCCACTGCGAACATCAAGTGCAAGGTTTTTTTTTTCTAGAATTCAGTCTTGCAATGATATAGTTACTGTGGTTTCACGAAGAGTCACATAGGCAAAGTGAATAACTGAATAACTTACAGAATAAGTTATTTCTAACGACTGCTGTTGCCAGTTTAAGTAACTGCGTATGAATTCGGCGACGTCAGCTTCCGAATAAACATCCCCGTCCTGACGAGTTGTTTTAATGTGTTTTGTGAAATGTTACTTTAAATTATGCACAGTGACAGTCAGCCCTTTGCTGCGCGTAATATAGCCTCCTATATATAGCCTCACGTAAAAATGTGACGCACTGTCGAATGAGGCAGCCAGTGCGAAAGTTGTGGCCATATTGAGTAGGGAGATGAAGGAGCTGCGGAGTTCATTAGGGTCTCCCGCCGTACCGCGCTTTCCGCCTTATTACGCATGCAGATTTGCGCAAACAGAGCCGGGGCTGCGGCTGCTGGCCGATATGCCGGGGACCCGGGTGACAGCAACGCCGCGACACCTGAGCCGGTGCTGCTGCTCCTGCTCCCCGCTCCCGCTGCCGCCGAGCGCGCTGCCGGCTTATTAGAAAGGAAGTTGGCGAAGTGGCTGCCAGTGTCGGCTTTACGGACTCTGGCCGGGCACAAAGTGAGCTGTCACCGGGGAGCCCCTGACCTTTCCCCGCCACTCTCCTTTTCAGTCCTTCCCCGTCCCTGTCCCGTGCCCTTACGTAGCCTGAAAGCAGAAACGCAAAATATAAACAATGCGAGTATAGCGAGGCAGCCGAGCGGCACTGCGCTCCCCTCCCTTTAGATCAATAGCGGCCTTTGTCGTGCTTGGCGAACGGGAAAATGTCTAGACCAATACCATGATGAGGAAAGAGTTTAACGTTGTGGATGTTGCTGCTTGTCTGCAAATGACAAAAGTCTACTGCAACAGTGTGATTGAAATGTAAACAAAGAAATAAACATGTTATCTTTCATGTTAATTTCCAGATGCCCATTGTTTTATACCTTATATGACCATGTATTCCTCTTAGTATGGATGTGCGGCTTTTTAAATGAGAACAGGAACCTTCAATAATTGAAGCAGTGGGTGGTAGATTAATTGGGTTATCGGGATCAAAATTCTTCCAAAACGGTTCTGTTTAGTACATAAAACTGACACAAATTGCTGGACATACTGCTTATTTTGTTACTAAAAGGCCTATACCTCATTCAGTATGATTTCTCATGCACATTTTATAATGTACTTAGGTGTTCTTTTAGTGTACAGTGCAAGAAAGTAGACTGTCTCAAGAAGACCAAGTAGGATTTCTCTGCCGTCCTCCATAGCGATCATTTCCAGTGCTCTGTTGAAATAAGGACCTGAGAGGATGAGATCGGCAGTGATCAGTAGTTCAAATCCTGTGGCTGGTGGAGTGATTTCACCATTGGGCTCTTGAGAAATGCCTTTAACTCCATGTGTTCCAGGGACTCTGATCTCTCTCACTTGTATGTTATTTTGGGGAGAAGTGTCTGCAAAATAACTCTAAAACTTGGTTGTTTGGCTAACTGTAGATCTCTGTTGGACACTGGAGTTGTACAAAAGCAAAATGGCAAGAAGCCAAATTCTGAAATCAGTCGGATTCTAAAACTGGTTTATCATTTTCTTTTGCAGTTTAAGCAGTCTGTAAAAATTAGCAGGAGCCAAGCGTAGGTTTTTTTAAATGACCATATATCAGACTGAATAAGATTACGGCCTTAATCATCTACCTTTGTTTGTTTGAATAGGCATATTAGGTATGCACACGTTTTCTGACCCTTTTAGCCAAAGTAAATTGCTTAGTTCATATTTATTTTTTTTTGTTGCACATATACATCTTCAGCCACTAGTTTGAGGCGTTCAATTTCTTCTGCAAGTGATTTTGGTTGATTATATTTTCAGATGAAATATTTTGCAAAAACCGACTTTGCAATGTGAACAACCATCCAAAACATGCAGCAGATTGTGAATTTTGTGTTTATGGAATTTTTGTAGCCGGAGATGGAAAAATGACTGTTGACAAGCCCTGCATGTTCTCACTTGCTTTTTGATACTTGTTAATTGCCTTGTGTGTGAGAAGCAAACTCTTTTGCGGTAAGGCTTGCCATTTTATGCACTTCTGCATAGGATTGAAACGCTGCAGGTATAGCGTAGCTGTGTATCCTATGCCACAGCCTGATGTGCACCTCCTTAGAAATGTAGCTACAGGCATGAGGCTTCAGGCTATGGTGGAGGGTGCGTGGCTACACCTATGCAAAAGTATAATCAGCCTTAAAAGAGCAGTTAGGACACGAGCTGCTAATGTTGATAAAGGTATCCGAAATTAGAAACACTTAAGAATAATCTATGGAAATAAAGGTTTTGTGTGACAAATATTCAAAATAATATACAATTTAAATTCATAATTCACAAAACTTTTACCTTAAAATATTTTTTCTAGCTATAAATGTGACAACTCGATCCAAATTATGTATAACTAAAGGTTTATTTTGCGGAAAGGATTATTTTTTTAATATGAAGAGGAAATATGGTTAATTCGCTGATTAAACGTGAAACTATGTATGATGATAGACGCCAGAATTATCTTTATATCTTTCATTTCCTGGTTTACTGACAGAGAAACAGATGTAAGGCAATTAATATAGCTTCATAGATACATTTTCTGTTGTTTATCATGCTGTTCACAAAGTGCTGAAAATGTGGAATAATCGCTGATCCTGATTTTGATAGGACCTAAAAAGATGTGCCCCCACCCCCACCTGCCCAGTCACCCACCTCCTCTCTCCATTATAAACCAACCCCCACCCAAGAACTACACTGGAAATCAGAAATAGTTTGGTAATAATGGAACATAGTCTTTAGACGCATTGTAGCAAGCAGTAAACAAATACAGCAAGGTACGTTCCATCTTGCTTGCATTGTTCTTGAATATATTATAGCTACCCGGTTTTATCAGGTAAGTCATATTTAATGATATAAATAACCATAATAATTCTATGGGAAAAATGCTCTTTTTAGGTTGTACTAATTTTGAAGTATCTTTAGACAACATTGAGTATATCATAAATATATGCATTTCTTACGTTATGAAAAGATTGCGTTTTTCCAATTCCGTGAATTTGTCACATGGAAGGGAAGTATGAATTAGTTTCATTTACAGATATTCTTTATTAATCGCAATATTATGATGCTTGTGTTTTGATTTAGTTTATACTGAATTTGAAATTGTATTTCAGCTATTGCACTTTAGTAACAGTACATTCAATACAAAGTTGCACCTATATGTTCAGACAGATGTACAGGGTATAAATAACAGAATCACTGCAATATAGTTCTCAGTTCTGCTTTTTAAAAACAATTGACAGTTTTAAGTCTCTTTTAATTAAGTGCTGTTCTAATAAAATTTGGTGATCTAAATAATAAAGCAGCATAGTTTCTGCAGATACTGTAAGGCTTTTCTTGCTATGTAAGAAATTGGGAAGGGAAATTCTGAGCCACACTGAACTTTTTAGAGTTAATATATTAAAGATTGTAGGACTTTCTAATCTCATGGTATAAAGACTTTTTTGCAAATAAAATTAATAAATACATGTAATTGTTAAGTTGAAGTTGAATATATTATACCCTCATGTCATGTCAAAAGTAAAGCTAAGCCGGAAAGTGTATACAGAAGTGAGATGTATGTCACACTGCAGGCTATGTTTTTGGATTAATTTCTTTTTTTACTACATCAACTGCCTTTTGATCGAAAGGGAAATGGAGAAATTAATGTTATTAAAATTGATGTTTTTTGTAATTAATTAAATGGAACATACATTTTTGTAAAAAAAAAACTTTCAAAACTTGAAATTTACAGCATCCCAACCTTCGGTGTTTTTTTTAAGAGGTTTCTAGATTGTAATTTAATAACTTGAGAACTTATTGCTGAGAGAAAAAAAATATACAGTAAAACTTTTTTGAAAAAAACTAGAAACATGTTAATTATGCTGGGCATTTTAGGTGAGCAAACTCATAGCAAACCTTGTGCGTTGGACAATTGTTGAGGTTTTACTGCACCAACTAGAGCAGGTTCACTACAGACTGAGCTCATTCTTTGCTGCTTTGCATAGTCAATTAAACCTCTATGTGAACAATGTGAACACTGGGGCAAATGCTAGTAGTGATCTTTCAAAATATGTGCAAAATTGCATCCCGCAAAAATGGATTTTTGCAGACAGCATTATTTAATGCCGTTTAACAATGACTTTAAATGAATGCCTTTAGGAAGATGATTTAGATGGTTCAATTAAAAGAAAATAAAGAAAAAGTCTTTAAAACACTTCAGGTAAATGCATGATTTTATGAAAGTTAATAAAATGTTATTTTGTTTTGCTGATTGCTGCTTTCCTGAGCATAAATTATTGTTATTTAATTTTATACATATACCTTAACATTTGTTTATTCATTAATTCATTAATCTATAAAACTTCATTTGATCCCTAGAGCTACAGTGATTGCATTTACCAACTTTTAATAAGACAAGGATATTGATTTGCATGAGTTTTTACATTTCTTTAAATGTACAGCATGGCAAACATCCCGCATACATGTAAATTTCAAAGAAATGTATGATAATGTAAATATCATTGAAATTAGCCTTTGTCTATGTTTGCAGCATAACAAGGAAAAACTCCTATCTGTTATTTCTTAGTCAAGTTGTTTATGTGCAGATTTCCAATATTATCATTATGTTTCCGTTTTCGACGGATCGTTGTTATCTGATATGCACACTTGGCCAATTTATGCATTTCTAAAACACTAACAAATGGACTTTATGTAGTATTTTAAAGGATTTAAATAACAGGTAAAATACATTATTTAAACTGTTAGTAATTTTATTTATTTATAAATTACTATTTTATACTGAACTTCTTGGCAACTTAATAAGCTTCTGTAAGTAATCTCTATGACAGATTATTTCACATTGTGTGCTTAATAGTTCAACATTCAATTGTGTATGTAAAATGTATTTTCATACTGAGTATGAAATATACTGAGTATTGAAAATATATTCTGAATAAACATTATATTGTGATTTTATTTATATATATATATCTATATATATCTATATATCTATATATATATATAGTATTATATACAATTATGTAATATATGGTATAATATTGAGTGAAATGTAATGGAAAAAGAAATTCATTATTATTAGACAAGTGTTAACCACACCCAATCTACACTATATTGCCAAAATTATTGGGACGCCTGCCTTTACACACACACAAACTTAATACATAGGTTTTTATATGGAGTTGGACCACTCTTTGCAGCTATAACAGCTTCAAGTCTTCTGGGAAGGCTTTCTGCAAGGTTTAGTAGTGTTTTTATGGCTATTTTTGAAAATTCTTCTAGGAGAGCATTTGTGAGGTCAGGCATTTCTGTTGGACTAGAAAGCCTGCCTCACAATCGCTGCTCTAATTCATCCCAAAAGTGAGGTCAGGGCCCTGTACATGCCGGTCAAGTTCCTTCACACCAAACTCGCTCATCCATGTCTTTATAGACCTTGCTTTGTGCACTGGTGTGCAGTCATGTTGGAACAGGAAGAAGCCATGTGCAAACTGTTCCCATGAAGTTGGGAGCATGAAATTGTCCAAAATAGCTTTGTATGCTAGGCATTAAGAGTTCCTTTCACTGGAATTAAGGGGCCAAGCCCAACCTCTGAAAAACAACCCCACACCATAATCCTCCCTATACCAAACTTTACACTTGGCACAATGCAGTCAGGCAAGTACCGTTCTCCTGGCAACCGCCAAACCCAGACTCGTCCATCGGATTGCCAGACAGAGAATCACAATTCGTCATTCCAGAGTACATGACTCCACTACTCTACTGAGTCCAGTGGCAATGTATCCTGCTGTATCCAACGCTTAGCATTGCACTTCGTGAGGTAAGGTTTGGATGCAGCTGCTTAGCCATGGAAACCCATTCTATGAAGTTCTCTATGCACTGTTCTTCAGAGCTAATCTGAAGGTCACAGGAAGTTTGGAGGTCTGTAGATATTGATTAAAGTTGCCAACTTCTGCACACCGCTCTGTGATTTTACATTGCGGTTGTTCCACTTTTGTTCCACAGTTGATTCCACTTTGTTATAATACCCCTAACAGTTCACCGTGGAATATTTAGTACGAGGAAATTTCATAAATGGACTTACATAAATGGCAACAACGTACCACGGCTGAACTCTCTGAGCTCCTGAGAGTAACCCATTTATTCACAAATGTTTGTAGAAGCAGTCTGCATGCCTAGGTGCTTGATTTTATACACCTGTGGCCATGGTAGTGATAGAAACACCTGAATTCAATGATTTGGAGGGGAGTCCCAGTACTTTGGCATTATAGTGTATCTGTTTTGCTGCTATTGACTCATTAACAGGAATGGGCCACATTTCAAAGGAATCTATACTTTCCATTTATTTTAGCTACAGAGTAATTAACACCAAGGCCAAGAACCTGTTTATAACTTTTATTCAAAAAAGTTTGATAAAAGTATTTTTATCAGCCCACATTCAATTGAGCGCCTCCTGTCAGAACTTTCTTTTTTGATGCTTGGATATAAACTCGGTGTGGCTGGAGCATATCTGTCTCACAATGTCTGTTATCAAAATACTTGATTAGCACTATACAATAAGTGAAAACATAACAAGTCCTGGTAATAACATAGACAGTGTTTTATTTGCATGATGTGACAAAGCCTCTTTGTTCAACAGTAACTGTTCCAGCTGCTGCTTAGTTTGCTCAGTCCCAGCCCTCAAATGTAGCCAGGGATCTATAACCTAAAATTTCAAGAAAGAATATATAGACATCTTCCAACTGTTTCTCCTGGCCAAGAGTGTGAGCTGAAGCACAGGGCATGATGCTTGGGTACTTGTACCCTGTATGGGATTATTAAAATATCCAATATTAGATACTTAAAGTCATCCAATTAACAGTTAGTAGTGTTACTATAATTGTTTTAGAAAAGGTTGTATGATTTCTTGAAGTAGAGGAGAAAATCCTACAGTCTGCACTTCTCTGCCTATTCAGTAATGACGTGAGGCTGCGTCGTGTCTTACAGTACACAAATTTATGTGGGTGGTAGATTGAACAGGAAACACTGTTGTCGGTCAAAGCCCTGTTATTTAACACCTTATGGTGAAGTGAGAACACTTTGGCGGCCAGCTGCCCTCGCTTTCTCCACTTTTTCTGATTTTACTGCTATCACTCGCGCAGGTTTTGAATTTTCATCTTGCAGCAATTCCACATTATTGTACAAAAGCAAATTTATAGACTAGGAAAAACAAAATATGTTGCCTCTTGTTTGTTTTAGGATCATAATGCCAGTTTCTATAGCATCAAAGCAGTTGAAGTGGAGCAGAGGTTTCCGCTATTTAAATATTATGTGCATACATAGACATTTTGGTTCTTTTTCCCTATGATGTGAACTTTAATTCTTGTATGTAGACAAGAGACAGATAACTGACTGATAATTGGCTTATCTACTATAAGAAAAGCACAGCTGAAATATTGATATGGCCTTGTGTCCTAGGTGATCTCTCCTGCTCTCTCTTTTTCTCACATCTCTTTTTGACAGGTCAAAGGACACAAATGCTCACAGCATTTGAAATGTGACTGCAGTTGTTCTTATTATAAAAAGATGGAACTGAAAAGTAAACCGTCTATCACATTAATGAAAATTCTTAAACACATCCTTAATACTAAATTTTGATTCAGTAGAGCTCTTTTTCTAAATATACTTCTGTCCTTACCCTGGTTTTTCATATTTGTATGACAAACTCAAGTTAATTCTTATTATGCTTAACTTCTGTGCTTCTCTTAATGTATTGTATTTATAATAGTCTAGTAATAGATTTCAACATGGGAGATGTTCTTCCGGCCCATGAAGTAAAACCGGTT
>JAODKM010000118.1:28224011-28236047 GCA_026780845.1 Petrocephalus sullivani
TGTATTGTATTTATAATAGTCTAGTAATAGATTTCAACATGGGAGATGTTCTTCCGGCCCATGAAGTAAAACCGGTTTGTGGTTCTATGTTTATGCATTTGACATAAATTTTTTACCTCCTGCCCAGACATGCAGAGCTTGTGTATCCTCTAAAGCAGCGAGTCTCTGTGAGATCTAGGGCCAGTCAATAAATATAAGATTACTTTGCTTGGATGTTATTCTTTAATTTTATACATTTCTGAAAAATGAATGTCATTATGAATATTAGTCATTGTAATCATCATTGATGGTTTTTTAAGATTATTGAAGGTCAAGTTCTAAAGGTTTTTTTCCCCCAAGTCTTATCGTACACAGAATCTAATGTTTCATTCAGGTACTGTCAGTATTTTATAACCATAAAATTGAAAAAATTTATTTCAGTTGAATACCTGATAGCATGCTATTTTCACTATAGCACAGTGCATACTTATAAAATTATTTTCATACCAAAAGCCACACACACAGAGGTCAATTCAGTTTTTATTTGGAGCATTATCCTCATGGTTGCTGACATTATGATGTCAGATTTGAATCCAGGGTTAAATTTCACCATATTTTAAGTAAGCCAGATGCATATATTTTATACTCGGTTGTTTGATATGATCTATGTATGCCAGTGATAAAGTAAACAGTAAAATATATCTGGACCAAAACCAAAAAAATAGTCACTATGATTACAGCCACTATATATCCAGGTTATCTCTTGTTCCATTTCCAGCTCTCACAAGTTATTATTGTTATGAGATATGCTCTTAAATCATCCCCCTCTTTCTTTGTAGAATATTTAGGTAGAATTAGGTAGAACAGTTGTTCAGAAGGACCTGTTGCACTTCTTAACTCTGGCTGAGCTGGTCTCCATGAAGACTCACAGCTGATCAGACTCTTTCTTGACAGCACATATTTACTTTGCTGACAGGGTAGTTATCATTGTCTTCTTTCAGTTTATGACCCATATCCACCATATTAAATATACAATGCTGCATGTACTTACAAATCACTAAAGAAGGGTCCTTAAATTTTGATTTGGTAGAATAAGCCTTAAATCTACCACATTCATTTTCTTTTTTCTTCTATGGCTGTGGTTACACAAAAAGGCAATTTTAGGTGGGGTCTAGGTGGCTCTAGATTTCTCTTGAAAGTACTAACACTAGATGTCTCAAAAAACAGAGGCAGACCACATACAAGAACTGAAAACTTGCTGAAATTAAAGTTGAGTGTGGTTTCATGTTTTAATGTGAAATATTAATGTGAATGAGTGTGGTTTCATGTTTTAACTTTACAAATGTTAGGGGCAGAGGGTTATTTCGTTAGAAGGAAGTCTGGCAGGTGTGGCTTATTGTGCAGTGTTTCATCTATTCATTTTTTCCCCTTTCGTCAATCATTTGAATTTATTTTCTTTTTATTTATGTTACATGGGAAAAGGAATAAAAAGGACAGAGGGACCACTCTGGGGCTGTCCCCAAAAGTGATTAGGAACAAAGATAACTACTATTATCACTAGAATCAATGTTTCTAATGTGAACTTTTGTGTTTGTATGTTCCTAACCACAAAAACAACTCTGAACATCTTCCTTTATTGAACCATGTAGTATTTCTATGGTGTGTGTGTGTGTGTGTGTGTAAAATGTATATGGAATGGAAACATTTTTTAACGTGTGTGTAGACATTTTAGACAAATATATACATACATATGTAAAATATAAGTTTAGAATGTCTTTAAAATGTATATTTTGGAGCACACGTATAACACACATATAACTATATAAATATTTTGCTCTTTATTCGGGGGAGTTGAAATGAGTATACAACTGTCTAGATCAGTCTTTCTTGTGAACTGCAAAAGTCCAGCCATGCATAATAGGGAAAAAATATAAACAGTATGTTAATTACTAATTTTTTTCAGCCGTTTTGCATGACTTTTATAATGCATATTTCCTGTCATGCAATTGTGTCCCCTTTTTGTTTATGTATTTACATACACAACTCGTAAACACAAGACATTTCTAGCCGACCATGATGCAAATTCTGAACCCCCCAATCTGTATAATATACTGAGGAGGAGCCCTCTGCAACATAAATCCCCCCCTGCCACTCAGCAAACTATGACAGAGGGGCCCACCCTCTGATCTGTATAACACTACATTCAATGGTACATTTTTTTTATTTTATTCAAATTGTGTACTGCATTCAGCAAAATATACAGTTGGCATTCGGTAGCTTTTCAGAGTGTTTCCTTTGTAATAGTAGCTATAATTGTAAAAACTATTGCAGACCACTGTTATACATGTATGCTGGGTGCTGAGAGAGAGTTGAATAGAGAATTTTCAATAGGTCATGATATTGCCTCGTACTACAAGCTCTGTTTGGGGTAAGAGGAAGGTATGCTATTAGTAAAAATGAAATCACTCATTAATAGAATGCGCTGACATTTTGAATGTACTTTGGAAGACAAGTTTCATGTACCGAAATAAATAATGAACTTTGCAGGTTTGTTCGGTTTCTTATGGTGATCCCAACTAGATATTGTTTTTTGAGATGTCTGTGATGGTGATGAAGCTATTTTAATTAAGTTTAGTTTATTTAATGGTGAATTAATACTGTGGCAAATAAATATACAGGCATTTAGTCTGCATTCCACTAAAGTGCATAAAACAGAATGATGTCAGTTCGAAAGGAACTGTTCTAATAATACATTTAATACCATGTTACTTTTCATGAAGATGTTTTTAAATACTAGGAAACAAAATAAGATCACATTCAAAAGCCCTGGCCTGTACCTAAAATGTTTCTTTAAATAAACCTTAGAAAGGTAGAAAAACAGAGAGAAAAATGTTGCAACAATTAACCTGTAAAATAACGGTTAAGCCATAGTCTGTCAGTGGGTCAGGTTGACCTAGTTTGCTGCAGACCATATAATTTAAGTATTAGGCATTTTTATGCTTAAATGTTGTGGACCAAGCTGCTTTCTATTAAAGGCCAATTCATACTTTTCTGCATGCACTTTCGATCCAGACACTTTCTGCACGCACTTTCAATCCAGACACTTTCTGCATGCACTTTCGATCCAGAGGGTGGGGGATATAAATTTTGTCATCAGGGGTGTGTGCCGAACCGTGCACATGTAGCCCAAATTTTTAAGTCCAGATTGTGCATGTGCAAGGAAATTCACTAGGTGGCAGCACTGACTTTCAGAGAGCAGAGGTCAACCAAGAAAGAGTAGAATAATAATAATAATAATAAGAGCTGTTGTTGTAGTTGTTCTAGTGGTCATGGTGAGCAGCTGTATGAGGACGTGCATCAGTACCTACATATCTAATTATTTATTTTCCATACTATACAGGCATTATACCATGGCATATAATGTATTTTGAATGTATTTTGATATATTTCATCGTGCTCGGGGGGCTAGGGGCATTGCAAGGATTTCAAAATACTATGATATTATCGTAATACCGCCCAGGCCTATTAACAACTATATAACTATTTAGGAAAAATGTATCAGCTTCACTACACTGCTTGTATTAGTATTTGTTGCAGCTCTGCTGCTCTGGTGGACATTACCATCAGTGTCCACAGAAATATATCGGATAAACACGTGGATGGTAAACGCATGCAGCAAAGTGAAATATGAAGTGCTTCCATCTCTTAATTTTATCCCCACCATTGATTGCTAACAGACAGTGTCAGTAGGATGTGTTAGTCTGCAGGGAGTTTTAAAGGGCTGTTCTCCAAGGCATGCCAGGCCTGCCAAGAGGCACAGCCCAGCCAATGAGGGGAAGCGGCTGATAATGATCATGAGTGGCCAGGCGACACAGGAAAGGGTGGTACAGCCCAGCTCTCGCGTCCCCACAGACCTTGCAACTGAGAATAAAGGTTGGCTGTGGTTGCTATAAAGATATAACTCTGCCTTAAAAATGTTGTTGTCTAATATTGATTGATATAATCAAATTCTATTCAGCGACTAAGATGATGCTGCGGATGCATTTTGCTCGTTTTTTCCTCTCCCCTTTTCTATATGAATAGTTAACACATTCCACTTGTATTGTTGCCCTGTTGTTGGGTTTCTTGCTGTTTAGTGCTTTTGTCCATCTTGCAGCTATTGCCTATACTTCCGTGACAATTATATATGCTGTGTTTGTACTGTAGTCTTTTCCCATCCATTGCTTATTGATTTTAGACTTTCATAGAGAGGTATTTTGAGGCACCTGGTCACTAAGCTCTGTGACAAGATTTGCTCTTTATTAAAAGAGTTTGAGTGCCCAGGCTGAGTCTGCCCAGACAATGCACTACTGTTTTCCATGCAAAGTAGGGAACTAATGGGTTTTCATAAACAAACTGTGGTCTATGTGCAGAGATAGTCAGCGCTTCAAGGTTGATCTGAGCTGATAGAGTTCAGTAGTGCAGTTGTGTATTTGGGGAGGAGTCTGCTGCCTTTCTGTCACTTTTCACACAGCCGAGCTTCTGCCAAATAGCTGAGCTCTGTTTGTTTTCATTTCTATATATTTGTCAGAATATTACAGGCAAATTCCTTTTTAATGAACCTGCCAATGTTTTGCCATGCAGTTTTCTTTAAAACAGAACAGTGAATAAAAAATAATTCTACCTAAATTTCGTGATTTTCACGTGTTCACTTGCTAAAAATATATATATATATGACTTTGTTGACTCCTAGAAAACCAAAAAAGTAAAGTTGACGCATATTAGGCAGTCTTTGTCTGGTCAGCAGTAATAGCCTGGCCTGCTGAATAAGGTACCCCAGCAGGGGCCAGTCTCCATCCGAGATGATGGATGTTGATGGCATTTGTAAGAGTTGCAGTTCTGTGGCCTGACAGGAGATCTTTGTTGGTTTTCACTGCAGGATGTGTGAGCCCAGCCCCTCAGCGCTGCATCTCCAGGCCAACAATGATGTGACCATGGTGGGCATGGGTGTGAAGGTAGAAGAGGAGGGCCCAGGTGATATCGGCAGTGGAGAGCTGGGCAGGGAGCTCCAGAGGGCTTCGCCCTGCAGCTGGCTGACACGGCCACTGGCTGAGCAGGCAGATTCTCAGCTGAGGATGTCACACTCGCCATCGGTAAAAGAGGCAATGTCACTATCCATTTGCTAATTCAGATTAGCACTTTAAAATGAAAAACTAGTGTATATAGAGATACAGTAGATATGATGTTTTTTTAAATATGGTTTCCATGAAGGCAGAGTTGTGTTGTGTTGTTTCTAAGGTCATCCCTGGGATTGTCATAAAACCACAGGGGACATCACTTAGCATATCCCCACAACGGGACGGCTCTCCCAGAAAAGAACGGGCCCATGGACACAGCCCCCTGGGCCAGGATGGAGGCAGCCGGAGTTCTGACAGATTGGACCTCCAGCACAGCGTTAATGATGGTGAGACCTTCATATTTCATATACTGTACATGCTACATGTACCATACCAGAGCCTTCTACACTCCTGAGAAAAAAAATTAGGCCAAAGCTTAGTTGCAAAACATAAAGCAAAACATTTTTGCCTAGAAGTGCGAACACACATACACACACACACACACACACACATATGTATATATACACATACAGTACTGTACAAAAGTCTTAGGTAGTCTTAGAAAATGACATTTAAATAATGTTCATGTTGGTGCAAAAACTTTGCTGTTATATCTGTCAAAATGTGTTAGCTTAACCATTTCTAAACCTCTTCTAAAGTCACCCCAGTATTTGCAGCAACTTCCCAATACACCCATCTATTTTTTGACTTGACCACTAGCACACCTCATATGGCTAATCAATACCTCACTGACTATTTAAATAAATTGATTAAATTAACTTGTAATAAAATGTTTCAAATACATGGAAAGGCTGAGGTGCCTCTGAGGAGCGGTTTGGGAACTGAAGTGGTGTTCATCCAGCCATCCAGCAAGATATTAATATTTTTTTGGAGAACAAAATTAATTCTTGTTAGTTTATATTGTACTTCTCTTTATATGCATTTTTTGTGTTAAATTGTGTTTATTGATCCAGGCAAATATATATTTATGTTATATTATGGGATGTGTTTGTTGTATTTTTGTAAAACTCTTTTGACCAGTTTGACCATTACCCTAATTCCTGTCCATTTTATGTGCCTTCCCTTTTATTCTTTTGCTGCATGTGACATAGTGATGCCCACAATTGAAAAACTTCTGAATTCAGACTTGAGAGAGAATTTTTTGATCAAGAATCCCCAGGGTAGCACAAGTTTTAAAGGTGAGAGGCCACTGCACCCTTCAGATATGCACCAGGATCCCCTGGAACACAGGGTACAGTGAAAGTATCTGTCTGTTCTGTCCGATTCTCTGCATGTCAGCCTGTTTTTTTCAGACGGATTGTTATCTGATCTTTAACTAAATATGAATGTTAGATAAAGGAACCCGAGTGAGCAAATATAAAAACGTAAAGTTTTTATATTTCTCCATGGGGATCAGTAACAGTGAATTACATTAACTACAGTAGTTATACTGACTGTAGGGATTCACTGGATCTGGGCCCACTTGTTTTAGATGTTGCTAAAATCTCAGTAAAATTTAGTTTTGCACTTTGACAGTAGTGCATCTGGTGTCATTCTCTTGCTGAGAGGACAACCTTCTGCTCAGGGGGGTGGCCAGATATTCCTCTGCAAAACTAGTTCCTAATTCCAACAATAATAAGTTATCCAGGTTCTAATGTAGCAGAGAATCTTCAAACCATGCTTTATTACTGCCATGAGGTTCTTGTCATGTTTGGTCTTGCAGCAACATTACAGGACCATTATACTTCCTTTGACGCTGTTTGTTGCCTTTGCTTCCTTGATCCCAACCATGCTTTTGTGTGCAAAGGTACTCCAGAGAGTCTCGCAGAGAAGGAGCTGCAGCTGCTGGTGATGATCAACCAGTTGTCTAGCCTGCGGGACCAGCTACTGGGTGCTCACTCTGAGCAAAGGAACATGGCGGCCCTGCTCCTGGAGAAGCAGCAGCAGCAGATGGAGCTGGCCAGGCAACAGCAGGAGCAGGTGAGTTTGCCTGACAGCCCCAGGCCTAATAGACACCGGATAACCCATTTTGGTCAGTCTTGAAAGAGGTTTCTTCAGCTTTATCTATCATGTTAGATCTTTAGTTATTTCTGTGCTCATTACCACAATGGAACATATAAGTTTAACCTAAAGCTTTATTTCTGTCACAGTGAATCCTTGATAATGTGAAGGAGCTGCCTGTAATGTTCCCACGGTGCGGAGTGATAAATGAATGCTTGCATATTTACAAAGCAGTGCGGAGTGATAAATGAATGCTTGCACATTTACAAAGCAGTGCAGAGTGATAAATGAATGCCTGCATATTTACGCAGCAGTGCGGAGTGGTTAATGAATGCTTGCACATTTACACAGCAGTGCAGAGTGATAAATGAATGCTTGTACATTTATGCAGCAGTGCAGAGTGATTAATGAATGCTTGCACATTTACACAGCAGTACAGAGTGATAAATTAATGCTTGCACATTTACACAGCAGTGCGGAGTGATTAATGAATGCTTGCACATTTACACAGCAGTGCGGAGTGATAAATGAATGCTTGCACATTTACACAGCAGTGCAGAGTGATTAATGAATGCTTGCACATTTACACAGCAGTGTGGAGTGATAAATAAATTAATGCTTGCACATTTATGCAGCAGTGCGGAATGATAAATGAATGCTTGCACATTTACACAGCAGTGCGGAGTGATAAATGAATGCTTGCACATTTACACAGCAGTGCAGAGTGATTAATGAATGCTTGCACATTTACACAGCAGTGTGGAGTGATAAATAAATTAATGCTTGCACATTTATGCAGCAGTGCGGAATGATAAATGAATGCTTGCACATTTATACAGATCGCCAAGCAACAGCAACAGCTTATCCAGCAGCAGCACAAGATCAATCTCTTGCAGCAGCAGATTCAAGTAAGATATTTTAAAATGTTAAAATGTTAAATAATTTTGCTTATCTTTTATCTATAGCAGTTACAGAGTATAGTATACATTTACATATACTATACATAGTCAGTCCAGCTGCAGCACATGAGTGACATCACACCGCAAATCTGTTCTAACACTCTATGTATATATATATATATATATATATATATAGTCCCAGTTACACCTATGGAACAGAGCTGTGCTAAACTTGCTTGCCACTCACCGTATGTAAGCAGAGGTTACTGAACAGTTGCTTACTAATGGGGAAAAACTACTGTGGTCCAATAGATCCATGAACCTGACCACATTGTCTGGTGGCAGTTTGATCCACAGTCCACCATTGACAGCATCATGCCATTTGTTAATTCTCTACATGTTATGAACACAATGTGCCTTAAATTATTCCTTTAATAAAATGAATGAAAGGTAAAAAAAATGTACTCACATGGACTGTGTTTTGCTGTGCTTTTGGCTTGGCCATTTGGATCATGTTGTGTGACCATGGGCTTCTTACCTGCTTGTCTGTCCTCTTTTAGCAGGTGAACATGCCGTATGTGATGATCCCTGCCTTCCACCACAACTCACAGCCCCTGTCAGTCACCTCAGAGCCTCAGTTGGGCCTTCCCCTGCAGCCCATTCCCTGTAAACCAGGCAAGTAGTCCTCTGCATTCCTCACATCTCTCTCACATTCTCTCTCTCTCTCACACACACACACACACACAGACCCGCATACTTAATTAATGGGGACTGTCCATTCATTTCTATGGGAAAAACCTAATCCCAATCACGACACCCTTAACCCTACCCAACCCTAACCTTAACCATAAGTAACCAACCAAAATACAAGACTTTTGGCATTTTTACTTTTTAGATTGCATTCACAGGTTTTCATAAAATTGAGATTATCCAAATGGGGACCTGAAAAAAAAGTAAGGAAGTTTCAGGTTTTACCACACTTTGGGGACGTTTTGGTAGCCTAATGTGATCTATGCAAACCTGCACACAGAGAGAGCATACACACACAAAGTCTATGCATTGATATCATTATCAAGACTCTCCATTCATTTCTATGGGCATAACCCTAATCTCAACTATGACAACCTTAACCCCTACCCAGCCCTAACAATAACTAACCAAAGAAAATACAAGGCTTTTGGCATTTTTAACTTTTTCTGATTGCATTTACAAATTTTTATAAAATGTAAGTTACCCTTGTGGGGACCAAAAAAATCTCCCCACAAGGTTTGATGTTCTGACAATGTAATAATTACAGACTCACTCACTCTCTCTCTAGTTTCTCTTTCTCTCTCACATAGACACACACACACACACACAATTCACACATTTCCATATACCCCAATGAAAATCTCCTTCAGATAATGCTCCTCTCTATTCTAAATTAACCACAAAGGCTTTCTTCGTCATGATGATTGAATCAGGCTGGCATATTTTTTGTCAGTTAGTGTATAAATAACAAAACAGATGTTTGCACAGTTCCTGTAGAACGTCATATGAAAATCTACGTTTGTGTTTATGTATATTGATACAAGTGTGAATGTGTGTGTGAGTGTGTTTGTATTTATTTATTTATTTTATATTTAAGTTATTTTACTATTTTGAAATCCCAGGGATATTTGTTATCACAAACTTAAAAATATAAAAAACAAACAAAAAAAAAACTACAAGAATCTCAGGATACTTTGAAAAATCACTTGATTCAAAAATTACTTTATAATCATGTATGTGGTACAAACAGATACAGAAGTCAAACTAGTTTAGCACACAGCCTTGAGAACACCCAACATTGTTATATAAACACAATAAAAGGACAGAGTCAATGGGATTATTTGTTAAACATTGTTCTCTTTCACAAAAATTAATTTGGAGCAGGAGTGCATGTTTTTAATGAAACAGTGGAGGCTGTTGGTGTCCAGCAGCTCCACTTCATTTCTGAGGAACAGAATTTTACCTGAAGGTACTGATTAAACAAGAGTCACCAAGAATGTGTTTCATGGTATCCTTTTCCAGCAGAGTTATTGTTACAGGAACCCTTTCTTTATTAGTGTGTGATCATATGTATTTTTCTCTGCACTTTGCAGTTGACTATCCAATGCAGTTTCTTCCAAGTCCCCACCATGTTCCTACAAAGAGGTCCGGTGGTGCAGCACACAAACAGGTATTATTATAAGTTATACTGAGAAATTGTGCTGGAATGTGATTAATTGTTGACACACCACAGCACACATTGCACAACAACGAAATGTGTCCTCTGCATTTAAGCCATGCGTGACTTAGCAGCAGGCAGCTAATTCAGCACCCAGGGAGCCGTACTTGGGGGTGGTACCCTGCCCAGGGTACCTCAGTGATATTTGCAGATCGGGGACTCAAACTGGCAACCTTTGTATTATACCCTTGCTTCTCTAACATTACGGCACTACTGCCCCAGGTTCTAGGTTTCTGATGTTTTGTGCAATATATATGCTGTTTGTGATGACTGTACTACTGTATACCAGGGATCATCCACCTGTCTATAAACGGATAAATGTGTCCATGGCAAGGCTTGTCTGTGTCACGGTTTTCTTTAAAAAAAAACTATATAGGATTTTTAAGCACTATATCCATAACAAAAATTTTATTTTGATCGAAATGTTCATCACAGTTTGTCATGGTGTTAACACCTTCTGTATACAGAATGTATTTGAAAACTGTTACCTGCTTATGAATTAGCATTTTTTTGAGACAAGATATATACAGATATACCACTAATTAATTTTACTTGACATCAAATATCAAGGGCCCAACAGTAATACAATTAATCTGCCAGCCACAAGATTAAAACCAGTGACCTCCCAGACACAGGCAAAGAGTGCTAAACCACAGAGCCACATACTACCTTTTATTAAACTGCTGCTCTTTCGATTTTTTATATAATAAATAATTGACTTCAAATACACATTATTATTACATTATTATTATTATTATTCGTGGAAATATAGATAAATAATTTATATTTAAAATAAAAGAGAATAATTTTGCACAGCAGCCTTGTTTTCTGTAAAAATGTTACACAGACACACAATAATCACACAGATTGTTTTAGATTTGTTAACATTTATATACAAGATTTTGGGAAGTGACAGAATCTGAGAATGGTTGCACTTGAACGTGATGTGAATTGACGCATCCTCAGTTTGGTTTAAAGGAACCTAATCAGCCACTCAACTTGACCTCCAAGCCAAAAGGACTCGACATGGGCAAGACGTCTAGTGGGCAAACCCTGGACATGGCCTCTGTGCCCATGCAGTGCAGCTTTGGACCTCGTGACCTTCAACTCAGCCCCCCTCGATCTGGACTCAGCCTAAGTTAGTGTCTGCGGCTCTCATTTGACCCAATAACTCTTTAGTCTATAACACTTTTAGTGCTGTATTGATTTACTTTTTATACTATACTGTTTGTTAAAATACAACACTGAAAAGGGGTAGACAAAATAAAGTTTCTCTCACAGTACTCACCCAATTGCTTATCACTGCTTGATATTTTCATTATATAAATATTTTCATATTTTTAATTATGCTCTTAGAGCAGCAAGTTGTTGTTGATGGACCACTACCTTTCACCTGAAATGTGAATCTGCCATGCAGGCTTCTTGGGTGAGGGAGATGTAGTGAGCCAGACTCTTCATGATGCTCAGCAACTTCTGAGGAGCCATGTGGCATTAGGGAGAGACATCGACAATGGCAGAAAGGTGGGTTGGTTATTTGCAGGCTCTTCTAACTCCCGACCCTCGATAACAGAACTCTGCCTGACAGTGAATAAAACCACCATAGCTATCCATTACACAGAAATTCATATGTCGGTACATGTCTGTGTCAGGTGAAGCACTTCATTTTCATATTGCCTCACCTCAAGAGCAGAGCAGCTCTAGTCATACATTGTCAAAGTATATTGTAATGTGTAAAATAGTGATTTTATTATGTTTTTGTCCTTGATTTGTACTGCCAGAATGCTGAATGAATGCTACTGATTTTTACCTTACT
>JAODKM010000118.1:28253331-28271205 GCA_026780845.1 Petrocephalus sullivani
TCATGCTCCCAACTTTGTGGGAACAGTTTGGGGATGGCCCCTTCCTGTTCCAACATGACTGCGCACCAGTGCACAAAACGAGGTCTATAAAGACATGGATGAGCAATTTTGGTGTGGAGGAACTTGAATGAACTGCACAGAGCCCTGACCTCAACCCAGCGCAGAACAGAGACTGCAAGCCAGGGCTTCTTGCCCAGGATCAGTGTCTGACCTTACAAATGCTCTCCTGGAAGACTCGTCAAAATTTCCCATAAACACACCACTAAACCTTGTGCAAATTGGGCTGATATTTGGCATTTTTCAATGTATCGGCATCAGCTGATATCCAAGTGTAATACGCCGATTTACAGACAAGTACGTCTGCGTGCAGCCCAGTGTTATTGTTGCTGTGGAACACATGACCCATGCTGCTGCTTGTGCAGGTCCCCAGCCAGAACGGTACGGTTTAAATTCTGGGGGCAGTTGCACAAAACATCCTCCTTATGGTTTCCTTAAAATGTTCACTTAAGTTTTTTTCCTTATCTTAGTCTTATACTTAAGCAATCCTTTAATCATGAACAAAAGATCTCGAATTACTGATTTGACCGACAGTCAATTTATAAAATTTATTTATATGGCTCGCGACATGTTTATCAAACATTATTTAATCTGGCTAACACTGGTTTCGCCACCGGTACCGGCAAAAAGACAGAGATGAAAGTATATTGATAATTCGATCGGAATTTCGATGCAGAAATCTGTAGGCATGCAGAAAAAGGTATTCATCAATGCATTTAATGTAACAGATACAAAAATAAATCCATTTGTCCAGGTTTTGCTCGGCTGCTTCTCTCTCTTTTCCCCGTACTTCTGCGTAAATTCCAAGTTGCCACCAGAAACGCCGGCTTTTATTTTTATCTTCGTCAGATGCAAAATATGTTTAACTTAATTATTGGCAGTATCATACTTAAGGGGAAAACTTAGGGTGTTTTGTGCAACCAGCCCCTGATCTTTCAAAGACCTCTATATTTAACTGGTTTGCTATGAAGTGTTGCTTTTCAAGAAAACTTGAATAGTCTACAGAACTGTCGGGAACTGGCATAATCACAGCGAGCCTTCAACCAGCAGTAGCTTACACTTAACGTTAAGGATGGGTATTAAAACAGTCATTGATTCTGACAGAGAAGTTGTGTGTGTTTATTTAAGTTTGTATAGTTTGTTTATTTTTAGGGTGACCAGATAATCTATGCCCTCCTGGACACTTTGAGCTAGAACAGGATTTGTAAACTACCATTTCAATTAAAAGGACCTCGACTTCACTTAAGCGCTGAGTTTTTGCTATGTGCTGATTGGTTGGTCTCCTATATTCATGCACATATTACACATTACCAATAATGCTATTATTTTCTATTACTGATACTATTAAGTTTCCAGGGCTACAGATTAAATATGCATGGAGTACAAACATTTTTTTTTTATAAAAGCAAATTGGGTTTTATGTGCAAAAAGTGGAAAATAAACTATACAACCCATGTTTCCATTATGTGAATGTAGTAGCATAACAGCAGCACATTGAGGTTTAACAGCATCAAAGAGCTAACTTTAGAATGTAACCCCCAGATTCAAACAGCAAGAAGTTTAATGGTACCCCTCTGCCCTGTCACCTTACCGGAGTAGCACAGGGTCCCTCACATCCTGCGTCCCCAGAGCATCTCCCTCCATAAATTCATAGCAAATGCCATTCTGGAAAGTGCAGTAAAGGCGGGGAGCGCAGCCATTGGCATGAAGCACCTGGAAACTCCTAAGTTCATTGTCTCTGTCCACTATAAGCTCAGTCTTGTTGCCATAGACCCGTACAAGGACCATGTCCTCTGGGGAATCTTCCAAGCAGCAGCCAACAAGCTTATTGGTGGTCCCATCGGTAAAGAGCTGGAAAAGAAGAGCAGTTTGTGGGTAATTGCAAAAAATACAGATCTGCTTAAAAATGCCATCAGAACAATATCAAGGAGGTTAAAGCACTAGTGGGAAGCCTGAACAGGGCTCACGAGTCAGACCAATTCTGACTTGAGGCTTCAAACAATAACTTCTTGCCTGGCTCCCCATCCAGCACATCCCCTCCCGCATGATGGGTTTCACTCCCTTCACCCTCACGTTTAGATGGGTCTTCCCTTTTCCCCCTCACCCATGCTGTCATCCATCACTCCCAGACTGGCAGACTATAGTTGATGAGACTTCAGCTATGCATCAAAGATGGTTGTCAGCAGCATATGAGTGGCACAAAAACTATTGCTTCCCCCAGCCTGTTCACCCTCTATAAACATTACAAACAATTTTGTTGCCGTGAACCATCAACTGGATCTAAACTACAGGAAGAGTAAGGAGATCCATTCTGCCGGTAAGGCCCCATGTCTATAATTATACAGGGAGAAGAAGGAGGGGCGGTGCCTACCAACAAATAACTTAAAGTGGATCTCATTAATAAACTGGACTGAACAAACACCACAGAAGCACTCTATAAGAAAAGACAGACTACTTCCTGATGAGGGTCAGGCGTACTAAAGTTTGCAACAGACTTGTCTAGCTATATTTTACCACTTATTGGCAGCAAGTGGCATCTTCTTAGTCTGGAGATACAATCTTCTAAATATCTAAGTTCAGCAGAGGGCTGAACGTGTTAAAGAACTGTGCTCAGACATGCTGAAGGTAGTGGCAGAAGTGAGGGTGAAGACAAAGTCCAAAAAGCCAGAGTCTGTCAAGGTATGGGGTTGTGTCAGTGCCCTTGGCAAAGGTAACTTGCACTTCTTTGATGGCACCATTAATGCTGAAAACTATAGAGAGATTTTGGAGCACAATATTCTGCCTTCAAGACAACAAGACGCCCATGCATTTTTCAACAAGACAATACAAAACCACATTCTACACACATTACAAAGTCCTGGCTGCGGAGGAAGAGGGTACGGGTAATGGACTGGCCTGCCTGCAGTCCCGACCTGTCTCCAATAGAGAATGTGTGGCACATTTTGAAGCACAAAATGTGACAACGAAGACCCCGTACTGTTGCCTACCTTAAGACTTGTTTGCAGGAAGAATGTGACAAAATTACACCTGAAACACTTAATCCCTTGGTGTCTTCAGTCCCGAAATATCTTTTAAGTGTTGTGAAAAGGAATGGCAACATTACAAAGTGGTAAATGCTTTACTGTCCCAACTTTTTTCGAAATGTGTTGCAAGAACCAAAATTGGAATACGTGTTTTTTTTTTTTGTAAAAAACGATAAAATTCATGAGGAACACATTATTTAATGTGCTGTTGTATTGTTTTCAATGTAATACAGGTCAAAGAATTTAACAAAGCACTGTTTTCAGTTTGATTTTAATTTAACATACCGTCCCAACTTTTTCTGATTTAGGGTTGTATATACAAACTACTGTTTAACAAAAATGCCTTCCTAACTAACACATTTGGACAAACTGGAGTTTTCTTCATATGGCACCGAAAGAGGTGATTAGGGCCAACACAAGATTCCATACATACAAAAACCTGTTGTTCCTTGTAACCGTCCTACCTCCCCCCCAAACAAAATAACATTAAGAAAAACAACAACAGCAACTTTATTTTAACTGAAATCTGAGACTTCTGCAGAATGGGGCAATAACCCCCACATACTCAAACCAAGAAATTCTTTCATGTAAGGAACACAAATATTTTCATGCTAAGAATGCAAAAATGCAGGCAGTTAATGTGTAGGCAGGTCCAAGAACCCAGCCTTCAATTAGACAGCACCTTCTTTGTTGGCTTTAATTTATATATTTAATACCAAAAGTGAACAAATACTATACGGTTAAGCATTTTACAAATTTATTCAGAAGATTAGATGTTACATGTAATCTAAAGCTCTTCAAAATTCAAAAAGAATAATGTATTGTCGAGATGACATTAAATATCATTACATTTTCCTTCATCATTTAAATTATTCGCATGTTGAAAAAAGATTGCACAATATGCATTTTTCAACCAAGTTGGTATGTTTCACCATTTTTATCTTCTATAACATTCCTAAAACCGAGGCTGAAACAGAGAGGAATGTGACCTTACAAGAGAAACCATTTTGAAATGGTACCATCTAAGTTTAGCATTTATAGTGGTTTTTTCCTTTGCTTAAATCACACCTTGCTGAGTTGTAATGTAGATAGACTGTCCCTGCCCTTCAGGCAGATCACTTTATTCCTGCTGAAACGCAGATAGTCATTTTGTAATATGACACAGGGCTCTAGTGAAAAATGTATATCTGAGAAAGCTTACATTTAAAAAGGTCCAAATAATATATTACTTGTTAACCATTTTCAGTAATTATTGAAATTGCATGTCACAATTCATACTGATGCTACTTATCAGGACAGAACAGACAACTGTATCTCGCTAGGTCAGCCTATAATACAATACAAATGTTTTTACAAGTAAAGCACAGGTTCAGGACCGGAGACTTTTGCATATTTAGCCAAATTATCCCATAGCAGACATCATTCTACAAGTAACACCAGTGGGAAATTCAATATGCAGTACAGTAATATGATAATTTGGTGTATGCTAATGAAATTGGTAAGATTAAAGAAATTAATTCAAGAAATAATTCAAGATGACAATAGTGAGAAGTAACCGAAGCACCAAATCCACAATAAAAAATGAAACAAAATTTGAAAAATACAATTTTTCTAACATCTCTTTCTAATAGACTTCACCTCTGAACCTCTGAACCCTGACAGCACGTCACTGCCATCTGGGCTTTGACGTAGATGCTACCGAAATACAAGGCATCTGTAAGAGGCTGGTTTACGAAAAAATATTTGTAGAAAATTAAACTGCATTTGGCTTGTTGGGGCAAACGTAAAAACAATATTTACATTTACTTTAGAGACAATTATAAATATTAAAGGAAACACAATGCTATAATAAAAGGTACAGTTCACGGTTTCCAAAACTTGCACAGGGATGAGGCGGGTACATTAGTGATGCTTTAGAGAATAACAGTCGAATAATCTGAGGATAAATACTGAAACTGTGTTATTCTAGATGAACTGAAAACGATATGAATCCATTAGAAACGATGAGCTGGCTTTGAGTGCCGGCATACTGACGCATCATTTTGCAACCAAAAAATAATCTGACCCTACCTTGGTTTTGACGAGACTGACGTCCCATGCTGGTCGGAGCTGCTGAATCAGCTTCATTGCTCCATCTGTAACGTTATGCTCGTCTACAAAAACCGGGATTTTCCTGATTGCCGGCGAGCCGACAGGCACGTGAATCTCCGTTTCCATACTGCGGCTTCCCCCCGTCTTTGTACTTCTGAGCACCGTGCTCCGCTGCGGCATTCAAGAGACGAGGTGGATCTTTATAACATCACTTTAGCGAGAGGGAATAAGTGTAATATTTCAACTGGGAGTTTGCTCTCGATTACACCCGGCAAACAGAGGCTTGCGAATGCAACCAAGTGCTATGGGAGCTGGGCGATTCCTCAGAGGCGCTTAGCAGTTCGCCTCCTTCCTGCTTGGCACCACCCTCATCGAATCACCCGACAGCCAGTTACTACAGACAACGGGGCTGGTAAACGCCCCCTTCTCTAGTCTCGGGTTGAGGAATGGCGAGATATTTTCCATCCAGTGCTGAGACACTGTAACTCCCTCTCTTTTCCCCTTCTTAAGTTTCATGTTAAAAAGCCGCTGGCGAATGCAATTTCGGCCTGCTTCTAAGACTAAAAACTGTATCTTTTCGTTATTGTACGGATAGAAAGGGGAGAATTGATACAATAAAAACTGCTCACACTGTGCAAAATGTTTAAGTAAAGTGAGGTGAATAAAACGCCTATAAAATATCAAGCACAATCAACCCTAATGTGCTAACCCAACCCACACGAAACGTGCATGAATTAGAAACGCCATGGCAGGTAATGCTGTACTGCGCATGCGCTGTTTAGTGGAGCCGTGCACCGTATTGTAAGGCTAAATTACACTTCTTTTATAGTGACTATAGATTGGTATTTCATTAAGGTTGCTAAAAGAAAAGCCGTTTCTCGATAGGTTTCCTTACATTAAGTGGCAGTTCGGTTCCATTCCTGGGGCTCATCTTATTTCCCGCTCAGTCACTATGAAAATTCATATATGCTTATATGTTTTATGCTGTACCCTCTCGGACCTGGGAATGACGTCACACCCAAGTGACCCGCGTCCAAGTCGGAAAGCCAGGAATTATTTCTTGCTAAGTCGGACAGAGTACCTTAAATCCGACTAATCTTAGCAAGAAATCCTGCTTTATGAAACAGGTCCCAGACAAAGAGTATAGAGGCGAAACTCGATAGTACGGTCCCTAGCAACAGCTGCGCTGCCCATGCCGACGTTGTACCGCCGCCATTTTGGACTGAACGCCGAACACACTAGGCATAAAACGTACTGCAGTCAAGCTGTCCAAAGCGCTTGTATTCTTTTCTTCCATTTTGCTACATTAAGTTATTAGAATACTTTAATGATGAAAATATATATTTTTACTGGACTGATTGTTATTTCACTAGCTTCATTAGTTAAGCCTATTTAAAGAGCACAGTATTCAGTATTACATAGCAGAGGCTTCATACGTTTATTTTCCTTACATTAAAAACATTACACAAACACTCACAAAGAACATGTACAGCATTTGCATTTCAATGTCTTGTGCATGTGCAGTGCACACAACCAACTATATGTGTATGTGGGTGACAGCCTAATTTACTGGTGATTTCATTTTTTAAAAATCTGCTTTAATGAATTACTTGTCAGGATCCTCATGGAACCAATGAAACGCCATGTGCTTGGAGGTACACTGGTGATTTCTGCAGTTGATAGTTGCACATTGTTTTCATTGATTCCATTCGCTTTTTTGCATCTCGTCTGATATGAGTTAAGTACCGTGCTGGCGATTTTCAGTCCAAAATGGCGGCGGGGCTACCGTATCGCCATCTAGAGACTGTTGGCAAAAATGCATCAGAGTTTTACCTCTTGGTTCTATACTCTTTTCCCCGGCCAGTCCTAGCCCGGTACACTGTTCGCAGTTGTTGATAACAAATTTTTTGTTTTGCGCATAAAAACACCGTAGCAACAGGTCCACAGTTTTCTGTGTATGGCCGATTTAATGAGTCACACATATAGTAATAAAAAATGCAAACTCCCACCTGGTGGAAACAAAATCCCGCCAGATAGTTCCGTCATTTTCTCGGATTCTGACCCATTGGCACCAGTGTTGCCAGCTAAGCAACTTTGTCCCTGATCTAGCGACTTTTCAGACCCATTTAGTGACTTATTTTTCAGAAAGCGCCTAGCGACAAATCTAGCGACATTTCTGGCAAACCTTAGTTACTTTCTGTACAACATTGTCGCCAATATGGAAGTGAGCTGAGCTCCCTGCTACTATGCCCGGTGACCTGCCAAGTTGTGCTGCCTTTTCTATACATGCTACAGTAGCGCGAACCGACTATCAGTGATCAGCTTATTGAATGACCAGTGATCAGCTTATCGAACAAAGCTCCCATAAGGCTGCGCTCACTCTGAACGGCTTTGATAGGTAGCGTGGTTCGTCAGAACACTGGCACCGCCTCCGAAGGGAGCGATCCCTGGGGCAGTCCAGCTGCTGAGCTGATCACGCTGACAGACGGACGTGAAAATGAATGATCTGCGCATAGAAAACTTTATACCCATTTATTCTTATGCATTTATTATTAACAGTTATTAACATATTCTATGCCTTTGCTACATCGGCCAAGCTTTGTTCTTTTGCAAATACACATTTTTTTTTAAAAACATGCATACAGATTAAAAGGTAACTGCAGTTTTAAATGGTTTTGTATGTGAATGCCTGTAAATTTCCAGTGATATTTCCAGTACAGTGGTAAATAATATAAATGAACATAAATAGAATAGATGATAAATTAAATAGTTTGAGCTGCGTTAAAATAAAGTACCCCATATGAGTATTAGGTACAGAGTAGGAGAAAAGCGAACACAATGGGGTGGCACTTGAGTGAATGCGAACGCTACGTGATGGCGTCATTGATATGCAAATTAGCATGACGTGTGACATCATCTAGAGAGATCTAGCAACTTTCTGGGTAGAGTTTAGCGACTAAATACTTGGCAACACTGATTGGAGCTCTCCACACACTGATGTTCACCTATCTGGATAAGGTTGCCACCTGTCCTGGTTTTCCCAGGATTGTTCTAGTTTCGCGCAACTGTCCCGGAAAATAAATATTCTTTCCCGGTATATGAATTCTCCCATTTTTTGTGAAAATATACACATAAGTTAGAATTTCGTAGTTTCAAATAAATCCTCACCTGGTGTCAGGCCTAGCTTCACGGGGGGCCGGGGTGGGCCTGGCAAGTTATTATTTTGCAATAATGCAAATTATTAACAGTGAATAATATGTAATTTGCTATAACTGCTTCATGCTTCCATCTAGCTACTAAGAGCTATAAAAACATGAGATGAAATAGTGTATGATTAAAATTTTTATTAATCAAATGGAAGGCAGGGAAATTGTCTGATTCAGTTGGCCAAGCTGGAAGGGCTGGCTCCACCTCTGTGCGTATAACAGAGATTCATTACATTTACTGTAGTAATACTGCAGTGTACAATAGTAATGCTGTAGAAATACTACAGGGAATATGTTTTTGTATGTGTGTAGAAACTGCAGTACAATGTTGGATTTTTGCGCCTGCCAGAGCACAGGAGTGAGCCCAGGAGAGGACGTCCAGCTGGATGGAGGTGGGGGCATAGAGTCGTCCGGGAGTACCTGCTGGAGCAGGTTCCAAGGTCTGTGCCTGGCGTACCCTGGTTTCTCATTCCCACCAGAGAGGTGCGATGATCCGGTTGGTGGGTACAACAGGTGCGGGGTCCACCCGAGAAGCATCAGCTTCATACTGGTGGGAGAGTGCGTCCACCTTGGTGTTCTTGGACCCTGGGCGGTATGAGAGGTGGGAGTTGAACTGTTCAATAAATAGTGCCCACCGCGCCTGCCGAGGGTTGAGCTGTTTGGCGTGCTGGATAGTGATGAGGTTCTGGTGGTCCATCCAGACCGTGAATGGTTCACTGCCGCCCTGGAGCCAGGGACGCCATTCCTCCAGGGCCCACTTGATAGCCAGCAGTTCACGGTCCCCTACCCCATAATGCTGCTGAGTGGGGTTTAATTTCCTTGAGAAGAAACTACATGGGTGTAGTTTCTGGTCTGGACCTCACTGAGAGAGGTCTGCCTCAACGCCCATATCCAAGGCGTCCACCTCCACAACGAAGGGTTTGATGGATTCTGGGTGCAGGAGAATAGGAGCAGTGGTAAAAAGGTGACATAGTTGTTGAAAGGCGTTGATGGCATCTGGGGTGAGCTGGAAATGATGAGGAGAAGGACGGGTCAGGGGGGTCAGTGGTGCTGCAGCTGTACTGAAGCCCCGGATAAAACACTGGTAGAAATTGGCAAACCCCAGAAAATGCTGTAGCTGTTTGAGTGTCTTGGGTAGGAGCCAATGATGCACAGCATCCAGCTTCTGGGGGTCCATGGCCAACCCTGGGGTGAGATGACAAAGCCCAGGAACGTGGTGGAGCGCTGGTGGAAAGCACATTTCTCCAACTTGCAATGCAGTTGATGGGCAAGCAGTCTCTTGAGCACCGCCCTGACATGCTGGATGTGTTCTTCCAGGGTGCAAGAGTAAATAAGAATATCATCAAGGTAGACGAATGCCCAACGGCCTAGCATGTCCCGCAGCACATCGTTGATGAATTGCTGGAAGGCTGCGGGAGCATTGCACAGGCCAAAAGGCATAACCAGACTTTCGTAGTGACCAGTGGGAGTGATGAATGCTGTCTTCCATTCATCGCCCTCCCTGATACACACTAAGTTGTAGACACTCCGGAGGTCCAACATGGTGAATGGGTGGCACCAGAGAGGGCGTCCAGGGTGTTCGTCAGAGGAAGGGGGTTACGGTTTTTGATGGTGATCTGATTGAGCCCCCCGATAGTCGACGCAAGGTCAGAGGCCACCATACTTCTACTTAACGAAGAAGAACCCCGCGGCGGCTGGCGAGGAGGAGGGATGGAGGAGAGATGGTACTCTGGCGGAGAGCTTCGGTGACATACTCCTCCATCGTCTCATAGGTGGCAAGAGAGAAGAGCCTGCCGCTGGGTGGTACCGCACCTGGCAGGAGGTCAATAGCCAGGTCATAGGGCCAGTGAGGAGGTAACTTCACGGCCCTTTTCCTGCAGAACACCTCAATAAGGCTGGGGAATGGCCTCCAGATCGACATCGGGGGCCTCGGACTCCGTAGAGTAAGTCCCAGCATTGCCTGTAGGCAAAGTTCAGAACAGGAACCATGAGACGGGAAATGGCCGTGGAGGTGGAGAAGAGAGATAAGGGACCTGGGACTCACTGGGTCTGGCCGTTTCCCGGGCAGAGAGGCCAGATAGCGCGGTGGTGATTAGGAGAGGCACAGTAAGCGCAGAGGCCCTCCCTATAGCGTCTCTCCCTCTCTACAGTGGTCAGGGAGGCGCGCCCTAATTGCATAGGTTCCCCTGCTCCTGAGTGGTCCACGAGTCGAGGTGGAGGGATGACGCCAGCAGCTGGTGGAGGAGGTGCTGACTAATGGTGAAACGAGGCGGGCGGCAGGGTACGGGGAGCTGGCCTCAGACATGAGCTCATCCGCTGGTCAATGCGAAGGGTTAGTTGGATTAGCCCCTCTAGGGTGGCGGGGAGCTCACGTCCAGCTAGCTCATCCCAGATACGGGGAGCCAGCCCCTCGTAATAGGCTGTCCGGAGAGCGGAATCACCCCAAGTGGTTTGCACTGCGAGGGTACGAAACTCCCACTGCCGCAAATGGTACAGCCTTGAATCGGTCTCCACCTCGCTATCCGGATGACAGAAAGTAGTGTGGAGTTGGTGGGTGAATTCTGGGTAGGAGTGACTAATGTCAGATCCGGAATGGATGATGGCCGTGGTCCACTCAGCTACCTGCCCAGTGAGAAGGGAGACAAGAAGTGCAACGTGCTGGAGATCTGTGGAGTATCTGGCTGGCTGGAATTCAAAAACCAGATCCAGCGTGGTTAGGAATACGTCGCACTTCCCGTCTACCCCATTCCATTTTTCTGGCAGTGAAATGTGGGGTTTGGGGGCAGGGGAGGAGATACGGGCCGCCGCCCGCAGCGCATGTCGCTTGCCAGCCAGCTCCCGAACAGCTTCACGGAGAGTCACGACCTCTTGCCGCAGCGCCTCCACTTCGCCGCGGGACGCAGCTTGGCTTTGGACACTTTGGCGGAAGTCCGCAACTTCACACTGAAGCTGATCGATCAACACCGACTGGCTCGCAACAGCGTCGCAGAGGCAGCGAACTCCGCTGGGTTAACCGCATTCGGCTCAGTCATTCTATCATAAATTCAGGTAGAAACACGTAATGGACTGGCATCAGTGGATAGCCCGTGTAGCGTGGATGTTAACCCAGATGTGGAGTCTACGTGAAGAGGTAGGATAACCACGCGATTACTATAAGAATGCTCTTTAAATAAAGAGTAGAGATTCCCACCAGAATCTGCGTTCTAAACGCACACACAATCAAAGATATGAACCAAAGACTGGAGTACTCACAGTACCGGTGATGGTGGTCGGAAAGGGCACGGGTCATTACACAATGACTGAGCAGCGATTGAGTGAAGTGTTCCTCTATTTATCTCCCGGACAATCGTCTACTTCCGGGTCCGCGTGGCGATCGTCCGACCGGTGTGCCTAACACATATAAGTATCGTATGTGGTACCGTATATTCAATAGATACCAATAGTTCAACAGTGTAAGTAAGGAGTGGCATCTGGCTGCAGGTCAGTGCCTGTCTGATCCTGCCCTTTGTGTCTCCTCTTCGTTCGGCCAGCAGATGAATGAGTTGAGTGTGTGGCACAGAGGCTGCAACCCTCTGGTTGTGGGTTTGAGGCCAGCCTCCCTTGTTTTTGTTTCTTTATTGGTTTTCTATTTTTTCCCTAGTGTTTACTAGTTCTTTGATTCCCTGTTTTGGTTTATCCTGCTTGTGACTGGTTTAGTTCTGTTCTGCTTGTGTTTATGGTTAGTCCTCTGGGTTTTTTCAGTCTTCTGTAGTTCTTGTGTTTATAATGTATTCCTTGCTGTTCTGTGTTACGAGCCCCGTCTAGGGTTGGGGAGCATAACTGAAAGGAAGGGATTAAGGGAATAAGGGAAACATAGGGTGTGGTGCACAAGGGAACAAGGGAACACACGTGGACAAAGGGGTATTCTTTTTATATATTTTTCTGATTTTATTGTCACGCGACAGACACAGAACAAACCCGGTGAGAAAGGACTCGGGAGTGATTATAGCCAAAACAATAAACAAAAAACCCACTACCGAAAATGGACGCAACCCAGACCTGACTTAACTACAAAAAGGAGAAACCAAAGAACAACAAGACCTACGCCTCACTCCCTAACCAAACAGCACACATAAAACTGGCAAACAAAACCGGCAATCACTCCCTTCGTACCTAGCACACACACACAACATACAGAACATTGTAGTAAGGTGTCTGGAGTAGCGACAGCGGAGATCTCTGAAGCACGAGGGGTTAACGGTACCTGCCAATATCCTTTCAGGAGGTCGAGCTTAGTTACGAACCGAGCGGAGCCAATTCGGTCCACACAATCTTCCATTTGAGGAAGCGGAAAGGTGTTGGGTTTGGTTACCGCATTTACTTTCCTTTGAACCTTAGTCGGACTGAATATACTTCGGTAAACCGAATGTCGTACAGAACTTAGCGCTTTTACTACACCTTTTGTTTTTAAGCTCTGTACAGGTATCGCTTCAGGATAATGGGTGGTGGCACACATGAATGTCAGAAGGTAACTATTTCCTGACCGGGTTCTAGGCAATGGACCCACACAGTCAATAAAGAGGTACTCGAACGGTTCCCCAGTCGCTGGTACTGGGCACAGGGGAGCGGGGGGAAACGTTTGATTGGGCTTGCCAATCAACTGGCAAGTGTGGCACGAATGACAATACCTCTTTACATCACAACTTATTCCCGGCCAATAAAAACACTTTACTATGCGGGCGAGCGTCTTCCTAACCCCTAGGTGACCAGAGCACGGGTGGTCATGAGCTAAGACTAATACGTGTTTTCTGTGGTTATACAGAACCACGACCTGAAACACCGTAGCCCATTCTTTGGGAGATTGAGGAGGGGTCCACTTCCTCATTAACATCATGATCCACAAAATAAGCTACAGGGTGGTCTGCTAAATCTACCTTCTTCACGGCCGATTCGAAGCACTCCTTCAGGGATGGGTCAGCTCCCTGAGCTGGGTTCTGGGCTAGGGCACGAGGGCGAAATGGAGACCTCCGGATCTCCCATGAAGGTGTCAGCTAAGTCAATGTCTGCTAGTTTTTGAGACTGAGAATGAGTGAGGACACAGGTGGAATATACAGCAGGGTAGTCATGTTCTAGATTGTCAGAGCAGTACTTGGTTTGGACACAACCTCAGGTAACTACCTTCCCCCTCGTGATGTCAATTCCCAAAATGAAAGTTACTCCCGAAACAGGGAGACAAGGTCGAATAGCCACCTTAACAAAACTCGAATAATTTTCTGTTTTCAAATAAACCTGGTGATGAGGCACTTTCATAGTTCCCAATTCAATACCCTGTACAAGAACATCGTAACCAGAATAGGACGAATCAGTAAAAGGTAATACATTGTCCAAAATAAAGGACTGGGCAGCTCCAGTGTCACGCAAAATAGTTACAGGGCACTTTACATCAGAGTCATCTAGTGAAACAAAACCAGTAAACACAAATGGTTGGAAAGCGGGCTCGATGGAGTGGGTGGGCAGCGAGACATTAACAATCCGATCGGCCACATGCACCTTCCTAACATCCAAGCGAGCGTTCTTACACCGAAGCGCAGGGCAAACAGAAATGAGGTGACTAACTTCATGACAATAAAAACATTCCCTTTTTTCCACCGGCGGGGTCGCCGGAGCAACCCTCTCAGGCGGAGCTGACCTAGGATGGAGTTTACGGGGCAAAGGAATAGGGACAAACACAGTTCTATGGGTCAGTACGAACTCATCGGCGAGGGTAGCGGCTTCCAAAAGAGACGTAGCTTTCTGTTCGTTTAAATATATAACAACACGATCAGGCACACAGTTTTTAAACTCCAACAAAAGCAGATCCTTGAGCTGATCGAAATTGGTCATGCAGCTAGCGGCACACCACTTATCGAAGAGGAGGGACTACTCTTGAGCAAATTCCACGTGGGTTTGCGAGGCGGATTTACTAAGCTTCTGGAAGTTTTGCCGGTAAGCTTCGGGCACTAAGTCGTAAGCCCTCAAGACATTAGCCTTCACGACCTCATAATCAAGGCTCTGTTCCAAGCCAAGAGCTGAGCAAACCTCTTGAGCTTTCCCCACGAGTTTGCACTGAAGCAGAAGTGACCAAAGGTGCCTGGGCCAATTCAAAAATGGGGAAATAGGCATCTACTTCGTTTTCTCTGAATATGGGCACGAGTCCAATATGGCAACTAACGTCGAATCCGAGATTCTCCCTCTCAGGGGAGCGGGCTGGAACTGACGGTGGCGGAGTGTAAGGACGCAAAGCGTTGTCCGGCGGGCTAGCACCGGCACGAGCAAAGGGAGCGGTGGAGCGAACAGCTTTAAGGGGCGAGCTTACCTTACAGGGCTGAGGTATAGGTGGTAACTGGTCCACCCTCGCCTTTCGCATGGCAGCATCCCGCTCTGCCTCCATCTCCAAAGCCCTTATCCGCAGAAGTTGGGCTTGGCAATCCTGCCTCTTAATCTCCAGGTCAAGTTCCCTAAGGCGAATTGTAAGGAGGATGTCCTCCTTAGACGAGCCGGGATCCCTGGGATCCATGCGTGGCCGAGGCACCGGGCCTCCGGCAGGATTCCTTGCATGACCAACTCGTCCTGCAGGACCCGCTTAATCTTCCGCTTTGAGGCACAGACAGGGACCACCACATTAAAGAATCCCGCAATGGATACCATGTCTGACTTCCAGCAAGCATAAAACTGCTCCTGCATGGGGTTCAGAGTGAACTCAAGTAGGTCGAACGCAGCCATGCTAATTCCGATCACTCGGACCTTCCCCACCACAGACAATCCGCCAAGCAAAACCGAAAAAGACACAGAGGCTGAGCGACACAGACAACACAGAGGGACAACACAGAGGGACAACGCCAAAATATAATAGCACGATCACAGGCAACGATATCGCGGATGAGCCCCCACTTTCTGTTACGAGCCCCATCTAGGGTTGGGGCGTAACTGAAAGGAAGGGAAAGGGGAATGGGGAATAAGGGGTATTCTTTTTATATATTTTTCTGATTTTATTGTCACGCGACAGACACAAAACAAACCCGGTGCGAAAGGACTCGGGAGTGATTATAGCCAAAACAATAAACAAAAAACCCACTACCGAAAACGGACGCAACCCAGACCTGACTTAATTACAAAAAGGAGAAACCAAAGAACAAAAAAACAACAAGACCTACGCCTCACTCCCTAACCAAACAGCACACATAAAACTGGCAAACAAAACCGGCAATCACTCCCTACGCACCTATAACAAACACAGAACTTACACAGACCAAAGCGTCAGAAGCCGAGGGGCGCGCAAAGACAGAAACCAAAAACCGGGCACGGGATCGAAAACCAAAAGCAAACAGACCACGACAGAAGTACAGACCACAGCAAACCAGTAATCGTAAGTCAGAACACAAAAACAGTCATATACCAAGAGTCAAAACCAATATGCAAACCAAAACAATTCAATACAATGAGCAGAGCTCCTGAAGGTCCTCTCTGTCCGGCTTTTCTCTTTCGCCGAGCGGAAATGACGGACGATCTTGCAGGGAGTCGTGGGCGGGATCCGGACAGGTGGGTGGAGTGAGGGCCGAGCTGAGTAGACCTGGCCGGGGTGGAGCCGAACAAACAGCACCGCGTAACCCTCTGGTTGTGGGTTTGAGGCCAGCCTCCCTTGTTTTTGTTTCTTTATTGGTTTTCTATTTTTCCTTAGTGTTTATTAGTTCTTTGCTTCCCTGTTTTTGTTTATCCTGCTTGTGACTGATTTGGTTCTGTTCTGCTTGTGTTTATGGTTAGTCCTCTGGATTTTTTTCAGTCTTCTGTAGTTCCTGTGTTTATGATGTATTCCTTGCTGTTCTGTGATTTGATTAATTGGATTGTCCTCACCTGCTCCTTGTTGCCTCTAGTCCTGTAAGCCACACCTGCCCCTTGTTAGTGGTTGTGTTCAGTGTATTTCTGTGTCTGCCTGTGTCCTGCTCTTTAGTCAGTCATTGTGTGTACTAAGTAGCTGCATGTTGTTGCGCCGTTTATCCCTGGTTCCCAGTCTTTGCTTGTTTTGTTTAGTTTCTAGTTAATGGCTTATTTTTTCCTTGTTTGTTTTCTGACACCTCGTGGTCCTTTTATTTTGTGTCTTCTTAGTTTTGTTCAGTTGAGTTAATAAACAGCTTTGTCTTGAGCCGCAAGTGGATCATCACCTCATTACCGCCTGTACCATGCCACGCCGCAGCCGTTATGGCTGCTCAACTTCTCCTTTTTTCCCCCTCTTCAGTAAGTTTTATTTCTTAATGGTATACATGCAATTACAAAATGCAGAAAAAACATATAGTAGAAGATGCATTACAAATAAAAACCTAATTACAGAGATAGGGACATGTATTCTTTCCCATTTACAATAAATTCTTTGAGGCATTATAAACATTATCTTTACAGCATTTTCTTCAGTGTCACAGTCCATCCAATAAAAATAAAATTTCAGTTCTCACTTAAATTGGTTTATGTGAGGCTTCTTTGGAATTCACTTGCATTTATGAATATAAAATGTGCCATATAAAATAACCAAATTTAAAATAAAGACAATTACTGTTTGTCTCATTTTTCATTATAAAACAGAACCTCTTTCCTTTCTAGAGTAACGTTACATCTAGACAGTGTTACAAACAGGTGTTCAATCTCAATCCAAAAGCACTTAAGAAGTAAACAGTCATAAAAATAAGTGTGAAATTGTTTCAATGCATATACCACAAAAAGGGCAAAGATCAGATATTTCATTTCTATATTTAACTGATAGTTTGTGGGGTATATTAAATGTAGAATTTTGAATAGAATTTTTTACTTGGACCTCAAAATATGAGTATGTTATCTTCTAAATGCTGGCATTCTGTCTGGTGTGTTGCTGTCTTGCAGCAGTGTAAGAAGACCTAAAGGAGTTGTGGCAGAAACAATAGAGTACTCTCTATTATTAGAATATTATATTGGATGGGTCAAAGTCAAGTACCCCCAGGCCTCCCTGAGTAAATGAATTATATAAAGTAAAGCAAAATTATTGTTGAGAGCTGCACAATGTTATTAAACTGTTGAAAAAACAGTCAAAAACAGTCAATGCAGTGTATATCATTTAGGTGATGTGTCGTAATAATCTTCTCCACCATAGTTGCAGAGGGTGGCTGAATCACGGAAGTGATTAGAACATGGTTGGAGATGGACTCGTTCAATAGACAGACGGATACATGATGAATAGAAACTCTGTGAGTTATAACCCAATCTATGATTGTGAACATGTGTTGGTCTCGTTACATGCTGCTGGCATTCAACAGAGTCCAGGAGGGACAAGAAACCTTTACCAAAGGCATCTGTTTCTACGTCCCACCCGCCAAATGCGGGTAAAATTCGGCTGTGGCGGGTAATAACTTTAGTCTCACTAGCCACTTTGGTGGGTAATTTATTCTTTGGTATGACAATATATTTTTGTTGTAGTTTTCTCTAAAGGCATCTGATATAATAAACGCATTGCAACG